>VXAU01001197.1:15313-84857 GCA_013399695.1 Formicarius rufipectus | reverse complement strand
AGAGGAAGGCGAGCGGCGGCCGGGGCGCTGCTATTGTTCCGCACCTGCCGGCGGCCAGGACACGTGGCGCCGGCTGAGCCCCGCTCCTCGCCCCCCGCCGCTTGATCCGCACGCAGTCGCCCGGCACCATGGGCAAGGGGGTGAGAGCTGCGGGACCCCGGGGCGGGGCGGGAGAGTGGGAGATCGGAGGGATCCGAGCCTGGGGCCAGTGCCCGGTTTGCCTTCGGTAGGACTGCTCTTTGTTCGTGCCGGGCCGGGGCGGCCCCGTCGGGTGCGAGGGCGGCGCCGGTGCCGCCTGCCCCAGCGCCGTGCCCTGCGGGCCGCCCCGCTCCTGCCCCCGCCACAGGGAGGAAGAACCGGGTCGCGGACGGGGCGGAGCCCGCGGCGATAGCGGGGTGGTCCGAAGCCCCCGGCTCCCCCTTAAGGCCATGTGCCCCCCCGAGCTGGTGTTATCTGGTGGCCTTGCGGAGCTGGGGAGGGAGCGTGGCTGCTCCCCCGGCTCCTGGGAGTACTTTAGACTTGTTCAGACACGAGGGGCCAATGGGGGAAGGGGAGCCGTCAGGATTATTAGGCTGATTCGTTTGTCGGTAGCAGTGTGGACATGATGGAAGATAGTGGCGGGTGGGCGCTCCTGACCCTGTCTTGTTCATCGGGGTGATAAATCCTCGCAGAGGGCTGTGCGGCACTTTGTTCCCTGTATCAGCTCTTTCTCGAGCCTGCAGCCCGCGAGGGGGAGAAGCCCTTAGTCCAGGCTGTGTGTTTTAAGTGAGTGAGGAGGCTGTTGGAAGTGGGGCAGTAGTGGATGGAGCTGTTGGAAACGGACCGCAGCGAACGGTCTCGGGCGCTGGTGTTGCCATCAAGTACCTGTGCGCGGAGCAGAAGCACCTCCTCACTTGTCCTCCCTCCGGTTTCACGTTGGAAACCTGGATGGCCGGTGTCTGTGTTTTATTTCCTGGGTGTTGTTTTCCCCTCCCTGTGTATCTCGTATGGTTGGAGGTGTGTGGCCTGTGTTTGCAGAGTATTTCGTGGAGTGTTCTGAGTTGGAAGGGAGCCACAAGGATCATCGAGTCCAGCTCTTAGGTGAGCTGTTCATACAGGGATTGAACCCTCAGCCCTGGTGGTGTTAGTACCATGCTCTAACCACTGAGCTGTTCCCGGGTTTTACTCTTACCAGGACGCATTTCTGCCAAGTTGCCAAGTTTCTGTGTTTTCCGAGGAGAGGGTGACTGTGCGTAGCCATGGGTTGAAGTGGTGGTAGCGTGTTCCGTGCTTCCCAAGCGCTGTTCAAACATTGACTTGACTTTGCATTGTCCTCACCCGCTCAGTACAACAGCGGCAGTGTTGACATATCCGCGTGAATAGTAGGGGAGCTGCAAGAAAGGACATGGCTGTCACTTGGAAAAGGGGGTTGAGGAGTGTGTAGGGTGGATTTTCAGCATGTGTGTGGGTACGCTAGGGGTTTTTTTTTCCCCTCAGTGATGTCCTATTGAGGCTTAGCAGCTCAGCCTCATGTATTTCAATCCAGGTGGCAACAGGCAGTGGGCACAATACGCGTTCACCCAGGAGATGAAACACTGAGGGAGGATTTGGTGGTGTTGGCAGCATTATGAATATTTAAATCATCAAAGAAGCCTTCGAGTTGTATGTTTGTGTAGGACTGCAGTGCGAAAGGCTTCATGGGCTAAGTCTGCTTTGGCAGGACTAATAGGAGGCGCGAACACTTTCTAATGCAGAAACTTGTTAGCTGTCTTTGCTTCCATTTCAGATTTCGTAGGTTGCACGGATAATAAAGCAATTAGCCCAAAACTGAAGGGCCGACACAAGGGATAATTCAGCAGGGATAATAAGGCTGCCTCATGCTTTCTGGGAACAAGTCACAAGATTTGTTGGTTTAGCAGTGAAAGTACAGGCGGATAATTAGGGACTCCCTGAAAAATTGGGATGTGAGAGAGCAAGGCTGTGAAAAAGGCAGTGTGTGGATACAACACTGAACTGCCCTGAGTCAGGGTGCCCGAAAAGGAAATTTCTTTCCCATGGGAGCATGGGATGGAAGAGAAAATAAGAGCTTAAGTGTAAGAGAACAACTTTCTTCTCTCTGTGGCTGTGAGGAGAAAGCGGAGTGTCTGTTTTACTTTAAATGGTAACAGGACAAGGGGAGGGCCGTCAGCTGCCCGGGTATGCTGTTCAGCCCAAAAAGTAGATGATCCAAGGGAGTGTGTGTAGTGGAGGAAAGCACTCGGGATTTCATTTCTGTTCAGAGCTGGCTGGAAGCTGTGTGTCTGTAGACACAGCAGCATGTTTCACTGCATCTCCCTTGCTGCACAGGCATAGTACACAGTCGTGGGTGTGTGCTTTGCGTTGCTTCTGGGCGTCCATTCTACCTTATAGCCCTCAAAGAGAAGTCTTTAATTCAGATTGTATCTCTTTACTAAAGAAAAGCAAATGTGAAGGCACTTGAAAATAAACAATCAGTTGTGAAGGCTCTTGGAAAAAGCAGTGAAGACATTTGGAAGCTGGATGTTGCGATCAAGCTGCTGTGCATGGAGCAAGAATACCTTTTGGCTTGCTCTGATTTCCCTGAACCCCAGTTAACGATTTTTTCTGATAGGAACTAGGAAGGTTTATTGCATAATAGACCAACTGAGGGGCAATTATGCAAATCAAAGCAATCCTTATCTAGTGCAATTAAAAGACTTAATATATTACTTTTCCCCCTCTCCCATTTTTTTCTTTATTATTATGGCTGTTTTATTACAGTAGCTTTATTACTATGGCTAGAGGATAGTCCTTTTGCCAAAGAAAATCATGGGCCTAGTCAAGGCACATTTTTGTAAAAGCAGTGTAAGGGGATGCAAGGTCTCTGACAAGTGGTCTGTGCAACCCACAATGGTCCTGACCTGCTGAAAACTGCAGGTCATGCTTCACCCAGGCCATTCCAAGGGGTAGCCTGTCACCATCTCCTCTAGGGGAAAACTGGGTCTAGTCCACTCATCTTCATGTGTTTGTCAGCTACTGAAGCCGTCTAGATTTATGGTAACGATGCGCTAATACTTACAGGCAAAAAAAAGTGAGAGAGGTGACTCTCCATAGCTGGGACAGCACTGAAGAGCCAGGATGGGCCCCTCAGCTGTGCAGTGGTGGCATTTGGAAAGCCCACTCTGCTCTTGGGTCTTCAGTTAGCTCTGACAAGTAAAGATGTCTGTCACAATACCCAGGGTAGGCTTAAGGTGTGTGGGAGGTTCTGTTTTTACCATGATGATGAAAACCCTCGTAGGGTTTAGATTCTTTCTCATGGGAGGAGAGCTTGTCCTTCTGTAATTTGAAAGCAACAGTCTGTGCACAATGTGGAATTACTAGCTATTGAGTAAAAACTGCTTTGTACTGTCCTAGATGTTGAAAATCTGTTCAATTGATGGAGTTGATTAAATTTTCAATTCAAGATAGGAGATTGAACAGAGCTCTTGGGAGGAAGTAAGGAGGATCCAAAGAAGCCATTTGCATCCCTTGCTAAGATTACCTAGGGTCACGGAGTGGAGTTTCCAGTCCAATAACGTAGGCAGTTCTATGACACATCTGCTTAATATATTTACTGAAAACTGTCTCATGAGGCAGCAGGACAGTAACTTTTCTGTTTTCTCTGCACAGTTGATTATAATGACATAAGTAGTAGAACAGACCAGGCCTCCAGAGACTGCATAATTTATTTTGGCTCTTACTTGACATTTCTTGTTGGATTAGGTGATCATAGAATAGGGTACTTCTGAGCTTGTCTGCTGATTTGTACCCATCCCATTTCCTGGTCAATCATGGCTTGTGTTGAGAACATCAGCTTTGAATGGCTCAATTAGTCCAGAGCGGAAAAGCATAAGCTGTATCTGAAAGACAATAGGATTTTCTGGGGGCTGTATAAAACTTCTTATAATGGTGTGTACAAACGTTGTGCTTAAGCCAGTGGAAAAAAAAATAAATCTTGCATGGAAAAAAAAAAAAAGAAGCTGCACTGTTTTATTTCTGTGGCAGTTTTGATGAGTCAGAGTTCTTGGGCTAAGTCAAGTAACAGGGGTGACATTTCTGGTGAAACAGACCTTCCTTTGTGTTCAGGCCATGTGATTAAGTCGCGGTAAGATGCGGTTCTGGAGTACCATAGGCTTTCTTCTGATTGTACAGCAGGAAAAGGAGGGGACAGCAGGGAAATCCTACAGCGCCGATGTGGGATGAAACCCTCTTTCCCTGGTAACCCAGCCGGCACAGGCCTTTGTTGAACAGATTGGGCTCATCTTGCAGGAAGAGAGGCAATGGCCCTGGAGGCACGGAACAGGGGCAGTGACTCTGATCTGTCTGTGTCAAGTTCAGATTTGAATGATGGAGCAGGAAGTTCAGACTGCGTGAAATGATCCTGTAGCAAGAGCTGAAACTGATTCCCCTTGCTTTTCTGTAAGGCTGAGGTGTGGTACTGAAGCAAGAGAAGGGAAGATATTGTGCTTTCTCTTTTTTTTAGCTCCTCTGTAAGGTGGACTCCATTAAAACCCAAGTACTTGGGTGCTTAAAGAAAAAGTAACTTTATCTGCTCTTTATTCTGACTGCAGCTGATCCCGAGGTTTTTTGTTCCTTTTTTTTTTTTTTTTAAGCAAATTATGCTTGAACAAGGGCAGTGAGCCTTTTCATGTTTGCCCACTTGTAGGTTGTTTCAGCTGCAACTGAAAAAGTTTAAACACTCCTGTGTTCACTCCTGTGTTCCCGTGTTGTTCATCACTGCCCCAGACAAGCTGAGTAACCAACCATACTTCTCACAGAAGTTTCAAAGAACCAGGAGGTGTTCAGATCCGCCTGCAAGAGGGTGCCAGGCATTTCTGGGAAGAAGGGGTGAAGCTGAAGGTGATAGACTCCCAGTCCAGCAAGGCATTAGCTCCTCCACCTTCATTAGAAATCTTTGCTCATCTCAAGCAGTTATCAAGAAGCTTATGTTTTGTGCGGGGCTGTGTTTGTACTTGTCTGCCATAGTTTTTAGAAGTCAAAAGTTGCTTTCTTCAGAGGCTGAAGGAGAGAGATGCTTCATGGTGACTTTTTGTGAATTGCCCTGTGGCAAATTCTTGTGATGCTGGAATGTGAGGACCATGCTGATTTTAGTCTGCTTTTTAAAGAAGGGAAATGGGAGTTTAGGTGCAGGGAAAAGAATGCCAGGAATGCTGACAGTCTGTAGTTCTGTGTCCTTTTCCTATATTAGTGGAGGCAAATAGCTTGGCTCTGTTCCACTTATTAAAAACTGTTTCCATTGCAGAGCTCTGCAGTTGCATGCAAGGATATGGGACATGCAAAGCCAGCCTTTACTGAACAGGGCAAGAGAGGACTTCTCTGTGTGTGAAATGTGTGACTGGCTGCAGGGTGTTGCACACAGAGCTTTCTCAGAACAGTAAAAACCGCTGGCTAGAGTGACTGACAGTTTCTTTTAGAAAAGTAATGTTTTAGGGTTTTTTTAATGTTTTGTGTAGTTTCACTTTTGCTTTTGGTTTCTGCTTCTCTTGAAGTAGATAGTAAAAGTTTCCTGTGCTTGCTGCTCAGCAGGGCAATTCTTGTCTGACAGTAGTTCCTGTGTCCAGATCGATTTTGAGATTTCAGTTCGTGGTTTGAGGTGCTCATGCAAAGGTCGAGCAAGGCATTGCCTTCGAAACCTTTTCTTAATCTTGTTAAAGGTTTGACTGATGCCACTAAATGCTGTTTCATCTCAGAGCTCTCAGGGATCTTATCGGGTGAAAATCTCATCACCTAAAACTTGGCAGGGTGTAGGTGTGTAATAGATCCTACACAGAAGAGAGGATCGTTTTCTTAAGTGATGTTTATGTGCTGCAAATCATGATTTGTTTGTCCTTAGATACCTGTTTACTCCATTATGACAAGACCTAAATCTTTGCGCGATTTCATGTAGAATTAACCATAATAAAAGTGAATGAAAGTCCTACTGATTAAAGGGATGTAAGTGAATCATCTGCTCTGTGAAGTGTAAGCGAGATTGAGCCCAGATTGAATCTGCAAAAGTATACTGCTGCTTTGTATACCATTCTTGCTGGTCAAAGTGCCATAAATTGAAAGCAGATTTGTTGCGTAACCAGCCAGCTAGTGTGCCAAACTGAGAATGAAAGTGTTGGGACTTCGCCTCCAGATTCCACCAGCCAGAGATACTACCTCTTATTTGTCTTCAGTTGATAGGCTGCTCCTCCTCACCAGGGAATGTGGAGGACTCTGGAGGGGGGAGGAGAAATTAATGCCTTGGAGGGAACATACGTATTCACTTAGGAATTGGTTTCTTCTGCTCTTCATCACTTTTCCAGCTTGAGCTGGGGCTCACTCATCAAGGCCTGAATAGCTTGCTTTCCTCAAAGCTGGACTTGCACAATGTCTGGCTATAATCTGTGTATTGGGGATGATGTTGAGCAGGCTTGTCTTCTCACTAGCTTTTTTTTTTTCCCTTATTTATTGAAGTGACATAACTTTTATAGCATCATTTAGGCTGGAAAAGACCATTAGAGTAATTGAGACCAAGTGTTAACCTATCACTCCCAAGTCCACTACCAAACCAAGTCTCTGAGTGCCACACTTGCACATACTTTAAATACTGCCAGGGATGATGACAACCGCTTCCCTGGGCACCTTGTTCCAGGGTCTGACAGCCCTTTCTTGAAGAAATTTTTTCCCAGTATTCAGTCTAACCCTCCCCAGGCACAACTTGAGGCCATTTATTCTTGGTCTGTCACTTCTTACTTCAGAAAAGAATCTGACCTCCACCTGGCTGCTGGCTACAACCTGCTTTCAGATAGTTGTAAAGAGAAATAAGGTCTCCCCTGAGCTGCCATTTCTCCAGGCTAAACACCCCCAACTCCCTCAGCTGCTACTTATAGAACTTGTGCTCTAGAACCTTCACCAGTTTCATTGCCCTTTTCTGGACAGGCTCCAGCTCCTCAATGTCTTTCTTGTAGTGAGGGGCCCAAAACTGAACATAGGATTTTCAGTGTCACCTCACCAGTGCTGAGTATAGAGGGACAGTCACTGCCCTGGTCCTTCTGCCCAAACTATTTCTGATACAGGTCAGGATGCCACTGGCCTGCTTGACCACCTTGGCACATCGCTGGCTCGTGTTTAGTCACTGTTGAACAGCATGCCCAAGTCTTGTAGCACAGCATGGGGTTGGTGTGGCCCAAGTGCAGGATCTGGTACTTGGCCTTACACTGCCTCATGCTGTTGGCCTTCGCCCACTCATCCATCTGCAGAGCCTTCCTACCCTCCGCCACATCAACACTCCTGCCCAGCTTGGTGTGCCTGAACACTGACTGAGGGTATGCTCAATCCCCTTGTCCGCATCACGGATCGAGATCCTTAACAGGACCAGTGGCAATACTGAGCCCTGGGGTACACCACTTGTGACTGGCCACCAGCTGGATATAACTCCATTCACCAATGCTCTCTAGGTCCAACCATCCAGCTGGTGTTGTACCCAGAAAACAGTGCACCTGTCCAAGCCACAAGCAGCCTGTTTCCCCCAAGAGAATGTTGTAGGAAACTGGTCAAAGGCTTTACTAAAGTTTAGGTAGATGACTTTTAGAAACTATAATAATTTTGTCTGCCTCGCAGTCTTGTGTGCACAGTTCGTATCTACTGCTGTAGAATTTGACGGTACGATGTTTCTGATGATGCTGTGCCTTCTCTTTCAGGCTGGAAGAGACAAGTATGAGCCCACTGCTACATCAGAGCATGGCGGCAAGAAGAAGGGGAAGAAGGAGAGGGACATGGATGAGCTTAAAAAGGAAGTTACAATGGTAAGAGTGTACGGCACAGAAAGAGCAGCTTTAAGAACATTTGCTTTGCCCAAAGCCCTCTGCCTTAGGGACTAAAAGGCAGGAGCTGGTGTGCTGACAGCATGGTGTGACTGAAGGGACTGATCTCTCTTTTCCTCCCTTCTGTCCCCCAAGCCATACATGCTGCAAGTGTTTGAGCATCAAAATGAACACACAGTAGACCCTGAAAACATCACTTCTCAAAAGGCACTTTACACAGAATCTAAGTTTCTACTTGTCTGTATTGCCTGTAGCACAGTATAGTTGTATTTCCTCACCCAGGCAGGCGCTCTCTGGGTAGCAACATTACAGGCTTTATTGTGCTGTCATGTGAGTGGGGCTGCTGTTTTCATTCCAGCTGAGGAGTGGAGGCTGTGCAGCTCCATTTACTGCTGGCCACTGCTCAGACTGACCTCAGTATTATTCCTTCTAATCAGATTTGAGGCTGTAGGGAGTGTCTCCTATCCCCGTCTGTGAATGCTGGATGATGCTATACATCTGCCTATGAACATCATCTGGCTTAGATCTGCTCTCCTTGAAGGTGATGCAGGTTTTGTTTCTGTTCTGTGGATTTGAGACTGGGCTTTCACGTTTTTGGCTCCTCTCTTAGGAAGAGGGGATACTAAAGATTGCTCCAAGGTGAGATTTTGTGTTCAGTGGCGATATGAACTTAAAGCATCTGCTTCTCCAGTGCAGCCTTTTAAGTGAGACAGTGCTCTGCACCAGTGTGATCCAACTGAAAAAATAGCCTTTCTGTGAAAAGAAATCTCTTTAGGGAACAACATAACTCTCCCAAAGTTGTGCTTAATCTGGCAGCACTACTTAAAAATGTGTGAAATTACAGGCTTAATCTTCTGCACATTCCTACCTTCCTTCCCAACTCCTTTTCTTTCCCCTCCAAAAAAACCCCCACCCACTGAGACTTCACAGAATGTGCTGAGGGTGTAAAGACTGCACTGAGATGCAGTCAATTTTTTAAAAAGCTGTCATGTTGTATCCAAATGGTCACAAGAAGGCTAAAGATGAGACTGCTGAGTTGCAGGAAAAGTTTGAGATTCTTTTCACAGAGAAGATGAGCTAGAGTCCTGCTACCTCACCATGCTGTTACAGATAAAGGTGGGGGGCGGAATTGCTGAACTCTTGGCTGATGAGCCTAAAGGGACTGATCTCTCCCATCTATTTCTTGTCTTTTAGGATGACCACAAGCTGAGCCTTGATGAACTTCATCGTAAATATGGAACAGACTTGAGTCGAGTAGGTAGACGTTGATTTCCTGCCCCCCTTGTCCTTTTCTGAAAAGAAGCATTCTCGGCTCAGAGCATTTAACAAAAGGAGATCTGGGTGGTCTGGTTTTGGTGTAGTTTGGTGTAGTGGTGTCATTTTTGTGGGTTTTTTTGGGGTTTTTTTTGTGTTTGGTTTTTTTTTTCCCCCCTCTGTTTAATCTCTTCTCCTTCAGTCATGTTTCCCAGAACTGTTGAATTCACAAATACTTCTCTTCATCCTCCCACGGTACAGCTTGACTGCAATACTTTAGTGACTTTGCTTCTAACTGAATTGTTCAAGGTCAAGTTGATTCTTCTATTTATTGTTTTTTTCTTTTTTCCCTGAGGAGCATGTAATGAAGACAAGTGTTTGTTATTTTGCACATATAGCCTAGTGAGCGAGCACATGCCTAGAGACTTAATGACATCTAGTAGCAGTTAAAATTTTGTCTTCGGTAGCTGAGGTGTGCAAATGTCCTAGGCTGCCTCCAAAGCACTGCAGTGGTTTTAAACCTTTGCTATTATTTGCTTAATGCATTTTTTGGATGAGTGCATATAACATCAAGACTTTTTTTTACAACAGCACAGAGATTTGCATTTTTGTGTCAGAGACCTTGGCTTCTGAAGGCTGAACTTCCTGGAAGGTTGTTCCAAAGTGTTGTCATCATTATGGCCCCCAGCTTTTACTGCTTCTGTAATTTGATAGGGTGGATTGCCCTGTGCTGTTCCTCAGAGCTCAGAGTCTGCTGCTGTAGCCTCCTTACCTTGCCCTTCTTCAGTATTGTAGCCCCATGGCCTGCAGGCTCCTCAGGTAGCATTCAGCATCCTGTAGCTCCCTGTGTAATAGAACCCTGGCAGCTGTGAACATCTGTTAGCAGCTCCTTGTTGCTGAGGTAGACCTTGAGCAAATTCAGAGCTACCTTCTGCACTCAGTCTTGCCACAATGTCTAAAAAAGGAACCTCTCTTGTAGGGTTTGACTTCTGCACGTGCAGCTGAGATTTTGGCTCGTGATGGCCCAAATGCTCTTACACCCCCACCCACCACTCCTGAATGGGTAAAGTTCTGTCGGCAGCTCTTTGGAGGATTCTCGCTCCTGTTGTGGATTGGTGCTATTCTGTGTTTTCTGGCTTATGGCATACAAAGTTTGATGGAGGAGGAGGCCAACAATGATAATGTAAGTAAAAATGTCTGTTCTACCTCAAAGGCAACCTGGGCAGCTTGGTTGGCTCAAAGCAGATTAACTTCCTCTAAGCATTCAGTCCAGAAGGTTTTCTCATAAGAACGGGAAATTCAGTGTGAAAGCTTAACATGTATTGGAGTGCTTGCACATAATGAAATGAACAGCCAACTTCCTTTGTGTTGTGTTAAGAACACTGGCTTGTGGATGTCCTTTGTGTACAAAATGTACAGAGACTACAAGTACCTTCATGCTTATAATGGGGCATTTAAATGCCACGCAATTTATCTGGACAAACTGGAAGCCTTTCAGGCAAATTGTCCTCTGACTCACTTTCTCTGCTCTTTGTAGCTGTACCTGGGTGTTGTGTTGGCAGCTGTGGTTATCATTACTGGCTGTTTCTCTTATTACCAAGAAGCAAAAAGTTCCAAGATTATGGAGTCCTTCAAGAACTTGGTGCCTCAGGTATGGAAAAACTCATTTCCTTGAGGTCTGCCAAGCCATAGCTTGCTCAAGATTATTAATGGTTTTAAACATCATCTTCAATTGCAAAAGGCCTGGCTGTTAGTGTGGGTTACTAGCTCTTAATTTTGAGGGTTCTGTGAGGCTCCTTCATCCTCAAAGTAATTACACTAATAGGCCAAGGTAGTTTCTGAAACCGTGAGTTTCACCAGCTTATTAACAATCATAGAACACTTTCTTGATAGTCTGGGATGTTCAGTACTGGTGAAAACACTAGAACACTAAAATTTGGATTCATTCATGGACAGTTTTTAACATAACTATCTATCATACTGTTTCCTGGGGAACAAGGAGCCTTTATATCAAGAAAACAAAAAATAGCTACTTTTCTTAAATAACATATATCAGATATAAACATCTTTAATACAAATAGAAACCTTGTAGAACCATAACACAACTATTTTAAGATACTCAGATTTTTTGAGCTCATTCTTAAGACTTGCTTTTGACATAGATTTTTTTTTTTTTCTTCACTGTCTTTCAGCAAGCACTTGTAGTCAGAAACGGTGAGAAGATGAGCATAAATGCCGAAGGTGTTGTAGTTGGAGATCTAGTGGAGGTGAAAGGAGGAGACAGAATCCCAGCTGACCTTCGGATCATATCTGCACATGGTTGTAAGGTACAGCAGTGACAGACTTTGTGGAAACTTCATTCTGAAGGAAGATGAATTAGTCTGGCTTTAAAATGTCATAGTATGTCTTCTGTGCAGTGAATGGCGTGCTGGAATAGAAGAAAAGGGTGGGGGAAGTGCCTAGGGTTTTTTATGCTTTCCCTGCTGAAAGCATCTGCCTGCTTGTATATGATGAAGTGCCCTCTTTCATGTAGGTGGATAACTCCTCACTTACTGGTGAATCAGAGCCTCAGACCAGGTCTCCAGACTTCTCCCATGAGAATCCACTGGAAACTAGGAACATTGCATTCTTTTCTACCAACTGTGTGGAAGGTATGTGACTCTCCTGCTTCCCTGATGTACTAGCATTGATAGAGATTGAAGTGTATACATCAGCAATGCAAATACGCCATGAGTTCAGTGTATTTGCTGGTAACCTACTTCTACCATGCAAAAGCAGAGTAGAAGTTCATAGCAAAGTCTGTGCATAGTCCAACTGCAATACTGTAGAATGGGCAAAGAAGACTCCACAGTGCTACTGTTCTTTTTCTTTCTTGCTTGTCCTAGAGGAGCAGTTAGGTGATGTGGCTTTGAGCCTGCCTGCTTTGTTACAACTGTGTTAAAGTGCAAATAGTATAATGTGAACCAAAATGGTTAGGTAGAGCTGTAAGAAATACTAAACTGCTGCAGAAAGCAGGGACTTTAGACATATCTGACAGAACTTTTGTTGCAGCTCTGAGAATGGTGGTAGGCAGTCTTTGTGATGAAGCCCACCCAGAGCATCTCTTCCATACCTACAGGGTGTCAAGCTGTGACTGGTTTTGTTTTCTAATGCCTGTCTCTCTTGTAGGCACTGCCCGTGGCATTGTCATTAGCACTGGGGATCGCACTGTGATGGGCCGGATTGCCAGTCTGGCTTCTGGACTGGAAGGAGGGAAAACTCCAATTGCCATGGAGATTGAGCACTTTATCCATCTTATCACTGGAGTGGCTGTGTTCCTGGGTGTTTCGTTCTTCATCCTTTCACTTATCCTTGAGTACACGTGGCTGGAGGCTGTCATCTTCCTCATCGGGATCATTGTTGCCAATGTTCCTGAAGGGCTGCTGGCGACGGTTACGGTGAGTGAAATTGAGAAAAAAGGTTGGATTTGTTACATATATGGGTCTTAAGGAAGTGGAGTGCTTCATGCTCATTGTGCACTCACAGAGGTGAACATTAAAGTAGCAGAAGGCACTCTGCCTTCTGTGCATGCCTAGGGCTGGGCTTTATAAGTTCAGTTTACTTGGACTAGTTGCCTGAATCCATGTCAAGTTCTGCAGCAGTTTACCCACTAAAGATGAGTCCCCAAGTCAGACCTGAAGTGAGCAAGACCAGATGTTCTGGACTTGCCTTGCCTTTTTCTATGGCAAGAGGGGGCCTTCCTGTTAAAACTGTCAAGGTTTCTACACCCCCATGTACACTAGCCCTTCCAACCCGTAAGGGCTGGCAAAGCATTTGGCAGGCTTCGTTCTGGTCCCTGCTTTTGATCTGGGATCTTTCAGAGGTTCTTAGAGGTTTAGATGTGCTTAGGTGAATAGAGCGTGATGGTGGACAGGGGTAGAGGCTTCCATCCAGCTTTAGAAAGCAGAGCAGCAACTGAGCCAGAGAATGAAGAGTTGGGAACTGGAACCAGATAAGAGCCTCTGGCAAGAGCAGATAGTTGGAGCTGCTCACTTCCTATACCAGTAAGTTGCAGCCCTATCACCAGAGCTATTTCAGGTCATCTGAATGTATGTGGCCTGCCTTCACCTATTTTGAGAGTTCCTATGATTAGGAGGTGGCAACTTGAACTGAAATTTTAGATTGAGGCTTATAATTTCCTTCCTAATGCCCTGAGAAGCAGGAGACTGAAGCCTTGTGAGTCCTTTTCTGAAGGTTTCTTGATGAGGAAAGTGTGTCATTTAAACCTGCCACCCAGGCCTAAATATTGTTGTTTATTTTGCAGTGGCAGGGTGAGCAAGGGCTTAGGGAATCACTGCAGGGCAAGTAAGCTGGCTGTCATTCCATGTGCACGTTGAGTTGGATAGCAGTGTTACCACTGCACAAGTACATCTAACGTGTCATCTTCTTTCTCGTCTCCAGGTATGTCTGACACTAACAGCCAAGCGTATGGCTCGTAAGAACTGCTTGGTGAAGAACCTCGAAGCTGTGGAAACCCTGGGTTCCACATCCACTATCTGCTCTGACAAAACGGGCACTCTGACACAGAACCGCATGACAGTTGCACACATGTGGTTTGACAATCAGATTCATGAGGCTGATACTACAGAGAACCAGAGTGGTAAGACCACCGCTTTGCAATTGAGGCATTTCATTAAAAAATGACTTTTTCTGCAGCTTCCTGTGCACTGCTACTTCTAAGAACCCATATTTATAGCTCTGCAGTTCAAGTGAAGTTCACAATGTTAGGACTTCTAACATACCATCTACAATGAGCATAAAAAAACATTGACGTGACACATAGAAAGCTTTTCACTGTACCGCAGATCTGTTTAATCCTTAAATGCCAGGTAGCTTGCTTTTTATGCAGAATTATTCCATTGGAATTTCAGCCTCCTGAATGTTCAGTCCTGTATGTAGAAATACTTGCAAAGTGCCTGATTATCTTTGCCAAAATGTGTCTGATGAAACTGCTCAGTCTGAAGTCTGTTGAAAGGGTGGACAACAGGGTTGTTGGCCCTGATAATAGTGACTTGAGGCTGGACAGAAATGAATGATTCCCACATGGAACTGGATGGCTGTCTTTGAACAGGGGTTTTCCCAAAACATCCAGGTTGTGTTTGCAGGGTGGTAGCAATGAATGTAAGACTTCAACAGGAAGTGTCTCCTAGATCTTGAGAAGAATCTGAAATCAGTGTGCTGTGCAACTGGGAGAGTTACTTCTCTCTCTCTCGAACTGTTTGGTACTATCAAACTAGGGAATATCGTGGCTGTCATCTACTTTGTGAAACGTTGTGCTTGCAACACATGATTAGTATAAACATTTCTCTAGTGGTGCCTGCTGCACCTTGAACCAGCCACTCCAAAACACTGTGCTTGTCTGAACCCCTTAAAAGAGCTGCTTTGCTTAATGCTAGTGCAAAACAACGAACTATAAATAGCTTTTTGGAAGCCCTCAGACTGGTAATGGTTGAATAAACCTAGAGGGTTCCTCTTCGTGGAAAATACATTAGCTTATCAATTAACAGTGAGTTCAGTTCATCTCAGTTGAAGCCAACTTAAGCCAGCATGAGACAAGCAATGTCTTTATTTAAGCGTTGTTCCTTTGGGAACTGTTTCGTCCAGTTCCTAGGTTGGTGGATAAAGTGAGATAACCTGGAGGTAGAACATAGCATTCCTTACTCAAACCTCTGAATTAATGTTACCTGTCCAGAATTCTGTAGCTTTATCAGCAAGTCATCTGCTGCTGCTGGATACAGCCATTACTGGAATCTTGAAAGCAGAGGTGTTGTTTTGCACTGTTGCTATTTCACCCTCTGTTCCTAAAATAATGCTCTAAGTGTTTCCTGTTTCTGAGGTAAAGGCTTCTTGCTCTTAAGTGTGTGGGATTTTGCACTTATCTAATTTTTTTCTTTCTTTTTTTTTTTTTTTTTTTTTTTTTTTTTTTTTTTTTTTTTGGGGGGGGGTTTTTTTTTTTTTTTTTTTTTTGATGGGGAGGGCTTTTTGACATTCTTCCTGTGCTTTCAGGTGCTTCCTTTGACAAGAGCTCAGCCACTTGGAGTGCTTTGTCCAGAATTGCAGGTCTCTGTAACCGTGCTGTGTTTCAGGCCAACCAGGAAAATGTACCAATTCTTAAGGTGAGTTCCTAAAAGAAATTTCTGTCCTGTTCCTCACCGCTGCTCCCTCATAATGATAGTGAGATTGCATCCTATGGGTCACAGGAACCTGCAGAGTAGAGGTATCTGCCACTTTTAATCTTTTCTACTGGCCAGCACTCTTAGATGAGATGTACTACAGGCAGTGGAGATGAGACTGGGAAGGCACATCTGCAGCAGGCTGCCTGCCATCCACTGGCATCTGCACACTCTTTGGGAGGTCAAATACTTCAGAGAGGCTTAGGAAAGACCAGAAGGCTTTCCTAGGCATTTCCCAATATCTGGCTGTTCCAAGAATTGTTGTCTCTGGCATTTATGCACTTAAAGCTACAAGCACCTGGTGCTAGGAGAAGTAAATACCAGAGCTGGGAGAGCAGCATTTGTGGGAGAATGTCTCTGGCCAGTCTGTTCTCATTGGCAAGTCTTTTTAAGCTTTTGCTGGTTCAGTGCTGGTGCAAGTGCTGGCATAACACCAGTGCACATTCCTGCTTCTGAACTGTGACCCAGCCAGGGCTGAAATTAATCATACAGTGCGTATAATCTGTCAAATATTAGTCATGTTGCTTAGTAAACTTCTTCCCAAGGGTGTTCTGATGCTGTGGTAATAGTGATGGTGAAAGAAACTATTTTTCTCCAGCACTCCTCAGACTATTTCTTAGGTCTACAAAACATGACATGAAGTTAGAGCTGAAGTTCTTCCTGTCTAAGGAAGGCCTGAGGAGGGGAGGAGTTTTGAGAAGGCTTTAGATGCCAAAAAGCAGCACAGAAATGAGGGAAAAAAAAAAGTAAAATTCTCATAGACAGAGACACCAGAAGGGCAAGAAATACTTAGTTTCAGTTGCAGCAAAGGAAACTCCAACAGCACATGGAGCACAAACAGATCTCCAGGGCTGAGAACCCCCATCCCCAATCTCTACTAGTGCTAACCTTACAGGGAAGGGAAGCATGGACAGATCAGATCTTTGCCAGAGGCTCAATAAGTTGATCTTATACTGGAGTGGGAGAGAGTCTTTCTGTGTACATGTTACCAGTCGTCATCTCACATTTGCTGCTGTTCATAGCAAACAACTAACAGTAGTTCTTCTGGAAGTTTACCCTCTAGCTTCACTTAGCTGGTTATCTCACTTTCTCTACCCTTTTAAAGGACTTTTTGACTTTGGCACCAGTAGACTGCCACTCTCCCAGGCTGGGAGGCCTGACATTCTGAAATGCAGTATTTGTCAGTACTAGATTGTTATTTATTCTTTGCTTCCATATCATATTACGTAGAAGCTGGGGCTGGGCTGAAATGAATACACTTTTTTTTTTCTTTAAATATATGCTCTTCAGTGTTGAGTCCACTGGGATATGTGTTTTGATAGTTGTGTCTTTCCTTAGAGAGCAGTGGCTGGAGATGCCTCTGAGTCTGCACTTCTGAAATGCATTGAATTGTGCTGTGGTTCTGTCAAGGAGATGAGAGAAAGGTACCCCAAAGTAGTGGAAATACCATTTAACTCTACCAACAAGTACCAGGTGAGCATGTATCCACTTGATGGAGTGCTGCTGTGTGAAGCACTTGTGAAAATTTGTACACAATGTGCCTCAAAACTTGTTTTGGTACCAAAAGCTTGTCTAGCTATTACTTGTTTGAAGACCGCTCAAGACTATAAATTTAAGTTAACACATCATGTTTTAGTTATATTGTGTAAACTTCTGGAGCAGAATATCACAAACAATCCTGAACTACTGTAGTTGCAAAACAGAGTGCTTTTGATTACGCATGACCTTCACAGTAGTTGTTTATAATAAACAGTTTCATTTCTTCCAACCATAGCTGTCTATCCACAAAAATGCAAATCCATCAGAATCCCGTTACTTGCTGGTGATGAAGGGAGCTCCAGAGAGGATCTTGGATCGTTGCAGCACCATTCTTATTCACGGCAAAGAGCAACCACTGGATGAAGAAATGAAGGATGCTTTCCAGAATGCCTACCTTGAATTGGGAGGCCTCGGGGAGAGAGTGTTAGGTAAGGAAGAGCAGCCTTAACACAATGGAAGAAATTTGTCCCTCGTGTTCTAAGCAGTCCCCACAGATTAAGTGGAGAGTTACTCTCTTCCTGCAGTGTAACTGTAGGGTTGAGTCAAGGTCACTTTAGCAATTCGTATGGGAACAGTCCTGCCTTTAACCTTTAATCTAAAAGGCAGCCTGCAGGGTCTTGTCACGCCCAGCATCTGAGTCGCCAAGATCAAAATGCAGCAAACCATTTGGGACCTTCAGTCTCCATGGACCACATGGTATTAGATTTGCTCCACTGCATGTGAACCAAGCTGTGTCTGGGCACCTAGCAACAGCTTTAATTATCAGAATATGAGTGTGACTCCTGCCCTGGCTAAACCTCTGACGCTGCCCTGTTATTCTTGCGTAGCTGTTTGCAGAAGCAATAAGTGTTCACACTCTCTGCCTCCTGATATACAGGCACACAGTAAATGTGGGGTTTATGTGTTGCAGGATTCTGTCACTTGGCTCTGCCTGATGATCAGTTCCCTGAAGGCTTCCAGTTTGATACAGACGACCTGAACTTTCCTGTAGACAAACTCTGCTTTGTAGGACTGATGTCCATGATTGACCCTCCTCGTGCTGCTGTGCCAGATGCTGTTGGCAAATGCAGAAGTGCTGGGATCAAGGTAGTTTATTCCTCATTTGAAAATTGCCTTGCTCTGTTCCTCAGCATATAAAGGATTTCCCTTGCTGTCTATATTGCTGTAACATGAGTGGATGAAGCATCGATCAGGATTTAACTAGTACTACTTCAGGCTTAGTTTTTAACTTAAGTATAAATGACGGTGTGTTAATGGACTGAAAAATGAGTTAAACTCCAAAATGCTAGGGCACTGACAGGTGCTGACAGTGTGGTGTCCCAGAGCATGCACTTTGGCTCAGGGTGTGTTCTGCTTGTTTGACAGTACTATGACAAGAGAACAAAGCATAAGCTGGAATCAAAACTGACTATTGACTCAGGATTAACAATTTTCTTTGTCTTCCATCCACCTCAGTCTCTTGCATACTGGTAGCAGGCTACTGTCTACCTCAGACTTGCTCCGTGCCAGTGTTCACTAGTAGAATGAATGACACATGGCCTCTTCAATCTAAAGGACTCTGCCTTTTGGGCAGTGTTGCTCTGCAGTACAGGCAAGGCTTTCATGACAGTCGGTTTGCATTTCAGGTTATCATGGTTACTGGAGACCATCCGATCACAGCCAAAGCCATTGCCAAGGGTGTCGGCATCATCTCTGAGGGCAATGAAACAGTAGAAGATATTGCTGCTCGACTCAACATTCCTGTCAGTCAGGTCAACCCTAGGTAATGACTGGTGGGGAAAGCCAGAACTGTTTAAAGAATTAAGCATTTGCCTCTCTCCTTGCCCTGGATAATCCCTCAGCATCTCTCCCTGGACATGAAAAACTTGGCGTTTGCTTAGCTCAGCATATTGTAGCTCTTTAATGATCTTAAATTATGTGAAGAATGCACAGGGCTGTCTTACATGTGCACCTCTGCTGTGTGGGAAGTAGTTAAGAGTAAGATTGTAGGTGGGCAAAGGGAGAAGGATTTAGGCTGAGTAGAAGAGTTGACACTAGTCCATAGCTACAAGCAAAAAAAAATGTAAAAATGGAACCCCTTCCTCCTAAGCGTTAATGTTTGCCTTCATAGCCTAGTGCAGAACTGAGGCATCCTCAGAAAATGTGCTTTGGCATAAGTGGGCTGTTTGCAGAATGGCTGGGCTGTCTGCATTGCTTAGCTTGACCCAGCCTGTGTTTGGGCTGGAGGGTAGCCATGTAGCTTATGAACTGTGAATAGAGACACCCTGTGAAATGAAATTGCTTGGGAAAGACAAGTACTGTGACTGAATTCCTTTTTATTTCTTTTTTTTTTTTTTTTTTTATTTGAGGGTAACTTCACAGCCTAGCAATGTGGGCTTGGAATCACTGGGCTGTGTGACTGAGCAGCTCAGCAGCTGGCTCTAAGGGTGCGGAAGGAATTTCTCTGTCTAAAATGGGTGATGTCAAGAGCTGTGTGGATAGTCTCCTAGACCTATAAGGGATGGTATGCTGGGTTAGAGAGATGGTATTTTGCTGTGGCATGCAGGGTACCAAACCAGTCTAAATATAACCTTGTGTACTTTTGTTGCCAAAGGGTGTAAATTAGTCTGAACTGGCATAGTGTGAGCATTCTCTGTGGAGGGCCACGTGTAGATCACCAGTCTCCTGCAAAAAGGATTGCCTGCAGAGGAGTGCAGCATCTCCTGCGATGTTGGAAGCTAACTGGGGTTCCTTTTTTGCAGAGAGGCCAAGAGCTGTGGAAAGAACTAGTCTGCCTTGATGCACTTTAGAAAGCTATAGAAAGAATTGGTTTGCTCGTGAGGGTTTTTCTCGGTTATTTGGCTGTGTCTTACTGACTTATTTTTTTGTGTTCCCCATCTACCTTTTAAATTTTGAGCATCAAACTTCTGTGGAAAGTCTGGCTGGATTAGTGTGTAGTCACAGCAGGAGTTGGTCTTTCCCAAGAGCACTGAAAAGCCATACTTTTATGGGGCAAATACAGCTAATGAAAAATCTCTCGAAGTAAAACGTACTGTCTCTTGTTTGTAGGGATGCCAAAGCTTGTGTTGTTCATGGCTCAGATTTGAAGGACATGACTAGTGAGCAATTGGATGACATCCTGCTTCATCATACAGAAATTGTCTTTGCCAGGACATCTCCTCAACAGAAGCTTATAATTGTGGAAGGCTGTCAGCGACAGGTAAAGAGAGGGATGTTGTACTGGAGAAATCCCCAGACATACATATAAACTATCAGCTAGTTCCACTTCTGAAGTGGCAGGGCTTAGTTTTCTCAGTGACCTCATGTAAAGGACCAGACTAGATCTCAGTCTGTGAGCAGCCTTCAGGTGCTGATGTCAGGCTGCTCTGCAATACATAAATATAAGGGTCTGTCAGGAAAAATCTTCAGTTTGTACTGAGGCTTTCTTCTGATCCGAGGTGTGTGTTAGCACACTTAATTCCTAGATGCTTTGTATGTGCTTGGGAGAGGAGGATTCAACATGTTTACATGTTGTCCAGCATCTCCTTTGGAGAGAGAAGCATGGTTCTCTGAGGAGCCTGATCAGAACAGGGAAAGGGTGAGGGGAGGACAAGGAGGAACTGAGGTCTCTTTACAGCAAAGTGGAATAGTTTTTTGTGCTTCATCTCCTGAAAGATAGGAGAAAGCTTTTCTGCTCAAAACATCTCCCATGATAATTTCAGTCTTGCTATTCCTGTCTGTGACTAGGGTGCCATTGTAGCAGTCACAGGTGATGGTGTGAATGATTCCCCTGCCCTGAAGAAGGCTGACATTGGTGTTGCTATGGGTATTGCTGGCTCAGATGTCTCCAAGCAGGCAGCTGACATGATTCTGCTGGATGACAATTTTGCCTCCATTGTCACTGGGGTTGAAGAAGGTGAGTTTGTAACTTGGGTGCAATAGTGATGAAGTGACATGCTTCAGCAGTGTTGCTTACTGATTCCCTTTGAAACAGTGGCATCTGGGGGACTCTCTTCTATTGGAGCTTTTCTCTGTGACAAGTGTTTTCAAGGGGAGCAGTGCTTTCCTCCTCCCTTCAGACTCTTACTCCTTTCTGTGGGTTTAGCATGAACCTTTGGGATGGATGTCAGTAGGAAGAAGCTGAGTAACAAAAGCTACTCTGTCCTTTTGCCTAACATGTGATCCTACAGTCATCTTTGCCAGCTGAGTCTGACACATTTTCCTCCCTGATGGAGAAATAGCTCTAAAGAGCTTAGTATCCTACTGCTGTGTGCAGTGAGTCCTGATTGCTGTGACCAAAACTGTTACTCTCATTAGGTGATTCTATGCACAGAGCACACAGCCTCACCCTTACATGCAAGAGAACTCCTTTATTTGCTGCACTAGCATTTTGCTTTCCAGTGTTATCACTGAAGCTGCCTATGAACTACTTGGCTGCCTTCTGCTGATAAGTGAGAGTTACCTTGTTCTCTCTTCCTTGCTCCAGGGCGTCTGATCTTTGATAACCTGAAGAAGTCTATTGCTTACACCTTGACCAGTAACATTCCTGAAATCACACCGTTCCTGATCTTCATCATTGCAAACATACCCCTTCCACTGGGAACAGTTACCATCCTCTGCATTGACTTGGGCACTGACATGGTGAATGTCTTTTTCTGTCTCAAGAAGGAATGTGGGTCTTCTTAGGTACCCTAAAGAAAGAGAAAATGGAAGGAAAATGCTGAAATACTTTTTTTTTTTTTTTTTTTTCCCCTGGTGTTTGCATTTAAAATAAGCAACCATCTGGTATTCCCTTAATCCACGTTCCCCATCTCATGGCTCTCTTGAGTCTGAGATCCTTCAGTTCCATATACGGACAAATTGGGGATAGGGAGGGGGTAAGGTTGGTTCTGAATACTGCAGTGTTGTTTGTCAAAACACGGGGCAGGGAAGGCTCTATACAGTGGAAGACTGAAATGGTTCTAACAGCAGTCCTGCCACCTCCAAAGGTCCCTGCAATCTCCCTGGCCTATGAGCAAGCAGAGAGTGACATCATGAAAAGACAGCCCAGAAATCCCAAAACAGACAAGCTGGTGAATGAACGGCTGATCAGCATGGCCTATGGGCAGATTGGTAAGCTGCTCTGTTTTCTCTGGCACCAGTTTGAACTCAGTGGTTGCAGGGGTTGTACACCATCCTGAGTCAATGACTGCTGTGCTTATTTTGGTAGGGTTGAGGTTTGGGGTGTGTAAACCAGAACCTCGGGCTGTTAAGAACTTGCCATGATTCTTCCTGTATGGCTTATAGCGGTGGCTTGTGCAGCTTGATCCATTGAATCGCTTTCACAGTAATTTTGTTTAATTGCACAGTGCTGTAAAGGAACTGGCTGACAACCAGCTCTCCTCTGGTTCAGACTTGTTCAGCAAGAACATAGATCCCATTGTTAGTTTAATTAGAAGTAAAGGATTCTCTCCAGCATATCCCTAAACACACAGTATTAGGAGCCTTGATTAAAGGCAGCTACAGAGACATGCCCAGTTCACAGGACTGGAGCTCATGCTTAATTGCAGCAGACCTTGGGAACCTTCTTGACTGTATTTTACAAGGGTTGGGGGTGGGCAAGGCTTAATGAGAGTACAAAGGGAGTTTTATCTTGTGTCCTTGAGTACAGTGCCATCACAGCACAGGGCAGAACAGAAGTAACTCTGTACAAAGTTGGGAGCAGAAGCTGCTTAGCAAAAGGGTTGCAGCTGAGTTTGATGTTAGTGTGAATTACTTCTATAGCTACTGCTTGGGTCACTGAGCCTCATGAATTTTTTAAGGCAGTTGGGATTTCATACAAACTACTCTCCATTATAATTGTTCTCCACAGTAGCTTCATCAGTTTTATCATCCTTTCTTCTCTGTTTAGGTATGATCCAGGCCCTTGGAGGTTTCTTCACCTATTTTGTAATCATGGCAGAGAATGGGTGGTGGCCTTCTGGCTTGCTAGGGCTCAGAGTTCAGTGGGATGACCGATGGATTAACGATGTGGAAGACAGCTATGGGCAGCAGTGGGTAAGTTTTGAGGCACAGCTTAGAAGCCTGGTAGCCAAAATACTAATGCCTGCTGAACTTGGTGTGAGCACAGAGAGCAAAGGCAGTGTGTCTGAATGAACGCTCTCTGCTTTGCTTTTCTAGACGTACGAACAGAGGAAAATAGTGGAGTTCACTTGCCATACAGCCTTCTTTGTCAGCATCGTGGTTGTGCAGTGGGCAGACTTGATTATTTGTAAGACCCGAAGAAACTCTGTCTTCCAGCAGGGGATGAAGTAAGTCAAGCTGTCCATGGAACATACAAAATTGGACTCTGTGTGTTGTCCAGCGCATAGCATTCTAGTTCTTCATCCCAGCAGTATCTGGACATCATAAGTCTTGAACAGTCTGGTGCCATGGGTAATGGACAAAAAAAGGACTGGGTGCTCTTTTTCTTGTAGTACGTGCTGCAGTCATCGGGTTAAGACAGAAGTACTGGCTTGTGCTGGTGTTGTCTGTGGGGGCTAGCGCACCTCAGAGGGTACTGACATACTCCAGCACACAGCCATGTTCTCCTGATCTCATACATCAGGAGATCTGGTGGCATGAGCCCCAACCTCCTGAGTTTGTGATGAAAGCAATTGCTGGTTGACTTAATTGTGAACTGGTCTGTCTCTGTCTAGAGACATAAAGACCCTCATGACAGCTGTGCAGTCACCTTGGATGGCCTGATAGTCCCTGCATGACAAACTTCTGGGCTAGACTGGAATGTTTGTTCCCATTCACTCCCATGTGGCAACTAGGGTTTTTTTAGGATCTCATTTGTGAAGGTACTTTGTCCTTGAGTGCTTTCCTGTTTCTTCTAGGAACAAGATCTTGATATTTGGTCTCTTTGAAGAGACTGCTCTGGCTGCCTTCCTGTCCTACTGCCCTGGGATGGATGTTGCTCTAAGGATGTATCCTCTGAAGTAAGTTGCATTACTGCTTTTTGTGTAGTAGACTGTACCACAGAACAGTAGTGCTTAGGTGGGGAGATGGTTAATAGCTGTGAGCATGTGGAAGATGAAACTTGGTCTTAACCCAGAGTTCAGACTGGAGGGTGTGAATGATCCTTTGTTGAAGGGCTTTCTTCACTCTGTATGGAATGTTTCTGGGGCACCCACCATTGTGCCCCACTAAAAATTAGCAGTGCAACTTCAGTACCAGTGTGCTCTAGTACAGCTGCCTCTTGTACTTGATTTCATTGAGTGTTTTTATGGATGGGGGACTGCACCTCCAAAGACAGCCAGTTGAAATGCTCTAAGTCCAGATAACTGTTCTGTACTAAAGAACTGCTGATGACATCTTGTGCCTTTTCCTACCTTTCTCAGAAACAGCCCAAGCAGTAGTGTTTTGAAAGATGCTGTGTAGATGCATATGCTCAGTTGATGCATAATAACTTTCCTAATAGTTGGGAGGGTGCCAACATCTCAAGCTTGCTCAACAATATTGCAGCATATCATGGTGGAATTCAGTCTTAAACTGTGAACAGTCCTCTGGTTTGAGTCATGACATTTTCATGGCAAAAAAAATCCTGGTACATCTTGTGTTCCATTCAGAAGTATTGAGTTTGGTGCTGAATTGTGAGCATTTCCTAAGAAGAAAGCTAGCCCCGGCTCAGTGCCTGCAGCAGCTGGATGTTAGCATGTGCTAAATCATAAGGGAAACAAGGCAGTTCCAGGGAGCAAGGCTGCGGGCACAAAGGTTATGTGTACTTGGAGGAAATACTGCTACATTAATAGGGAAGGGGCTGGTACAGAGATGAGCAAAGGTGGTATGACACACCGTGTGTTGGAATTAATATCTTAAAGTGGATTAACCTATGGCAAAAGAAAACCTGGTGATAATTCTTGGCTTGGAGGGTTCTTAGCCAAACCATGGCCATGTGGGAGCCGTCACACTGGCAAGCTGTGACATGCTAGCCTTCCTGCTGTCAGGTCAGAGCTCTGCTAGGCAAAGGGCATCTCTGCAGACTGTGTTCTCACCGTCTTCTCTCTCAAACAGGCCAACTTGGTGGTTCTGCGCTTTCCCATACTCCCTCCTCATATTTGTGTATGATGAAGTCAGAAAGCTCATAATCAGACGCAACCCTGGTGGTAAGAATATGCTGCTCATCTGTGTATTTGCTTCCCCACCTCTTCATGCTGCTGTGTTCTCTACAAGCCTTGACAAAGCTCAAGGACCCCCAAGCACTGTGCTGAGGTGTATTTTGCTGTGTTTTCCCTTCCTCAACATTCATAGTGCAGTTAGTTCAATTTAAGGACTTCTTGCTGTTCCTGTATTCTCTCCCAGTATATGAAAGTGCCAATGCATTAAAGTATATGGAAAAGGCTGATTAATGCTGGGGTAGTTCTGGAAAGCTGGATGAGGTTCCGAAAGCTGCAGAACATCAACAATTTGACAAACTTTTTCAATTGTGACAGGTCTCTTACTAGTTCAGGTGCTACAGTACAAGTTTTCAGAGCCTAAAAGCAACTCTCATAAACCTTGTACTTGGTCTGTATTAAGGCTAACTCTGCATTCTCCCTCATTTTCCTTCAGGCTGGGTGGAAAGAGAGACCTACTACTAAAAAGCGCCTGTAAAACATTCCACGCACAGCCCATGCCACCTCTCCACCATCTCCCCTGTGTGCATACTTCATCTTTGCAAAAGCAGAACCGTGCCTGGGCAGGAGTGAGCTGAAACTAAAGGAACATGAAGAAACATGGACTGGAGGAGAAAGCAAGGGGGAGGTTGGGGTGGGGGGAGTGTCCGACCATCAGTCCAGGGGGTTGAGAGTTTGAGTAGTTTTATGTGCCTTTATGTTTTTGTAAAAGGAAACTGAAGATTTTATATGTGGATTTTTACAAATAAAGATGGATTATAAGAGGATGCCCCCACATGGTCTTAGGTGGATGTTTTTCTCAAGGCAAAAACTGGTTCAGGGCAGCCTCCCTGCCTGGCTTAGGGTGTGGTGATGAGTGCAAGCGTTAGTACCTGGCTTCCATTTTTGTAGTGCGGAAGCAGAGCTGCTTGACCTGCAGACAACAGCATGTGTAAAAGTGCATCTTATTCTGTAGCTCAGTGCTTAATGTGATAAACTGCTTGCAAGGACTTGCATCTCAAAGCATAAAGCTTAGGAATGCTTCTGGGCCTCTAACTGTGCATCTTGGCTACTCGGTGCAAATACAGCATTGAGTGGAGAGAAGAGCAGGCCTGCTTCAAGAGGCTGTGACTTGCTGGTTTAGGAAGAAGAACAGGATCCACTGAATGGCACTTGGATTGAAGCAGACTTGTTCTCAAAATTCTGACATTGATTTTGCTGCTTGATATGCTAAGCAAGGGATAGTGTTTCCCAGTGTCCTCTGTGCATGTACATACTTGTTTCAGCATGGGACTTGCATCCTGGTACTTACTGGCTTGTGCCTCCTGTGGAGTGAGGGCAGAGTTTGATCGTGGAATCTGCATCCTCTGCTTTTGGGGAAGGCATTGCTGTTGTCTGGAGTCAAAGCTGTTTCTGTGGACCAAAGTGATTCATGCTGCTTCCCTCTGAATATCTAACCAGTTTCTGTATGTTTTAATTTACTGTTAATACCTATATGGCTTGCTTCTGTGAGAACTGGTGAGAGAGCTGTCCCTTTGCATGTGTAGAGTCACCATCAAGTCCTAACTATTCATCGCTCCTATTCCTGTTGTGCCTAAAGATACCTGGAGATGGTTCAAGCCCTTGGTTCCATTCCTGAACTACTGGTCTCTGTCCTTAGATACGTGTCTACCTCTGCCAACAAATATAAACCACAGCACTGAAAGGCTCTGCAATTAAAACTCCATGTTGTCACCCCTCCTTCCTCATTACCTTTTGTTTTTTTAAGGTGTTTGACAGCTGAGTCACCTCAGGTACTGAACAATATAAACTCAAAGGGCAAAGAGAGAACAAGGAGCGGGGAAAGAATAAGAGACTGAGGGTGGCAACTGTTTCAATTTGTCTTGGATACTCTAATGTGGAACCCTCAGTTCAAGATAATTCAAAATAATAATAAAGTCTTCCAACTTTTGGAGTCTGCCCATGCTAACTAGCAGTTGAGTTGATACAACTGGGCTTGAGGTGATCCTGTTGGGAAGGGGAAATGAAGAGTTGCACTAAGGAAGAAGGTGGGATGAATTTTACTGGAAGAGATGGAGACTGTGGAGGAGTGATACAGAAATGCCACTCAGTCCACCCAGGCGTGACACTTCCTTTACACAGGCATGACCCTGTCTTGAACTTTTTGATTAGCACCAGAGTCCCATTGCAATGAGGTTGCAAAATCAGTATTGCATGTCTGATACAGAAAGGAACAAAGGGACCCTGTTACTTTCCCTGTTGTTTCAGCTTTAAACAGCCTTAGCAATGGGTTTCTTGCTAGTATAAAAGATACAGCTGAGGACAGACCCCTGAAGGACATTTTCAAAGCATCTGGTTGCTGATGACCTGGTTGAGCTGAGATCTAAATACTGGCAGGGAGGATGGGGGTTCTGTGTCTATGCCAGAGCTGAACCCATGGCCTGCGAGCTCACAGTGCTCCTCGTTGGACTGTCCCTGTGCTGTAGTGTAGCTGAGGCTCCCTTGCAGCCAGGTCCAACCACATCTTGCAGGAATGTTTTTTGGCTATGGTTGCTGCTCAAAAGTAACAGGTCACCTGGACATCTCACACCAGTCCAGAAGTGTTTCTTTCATTTCATGCTCTGACTCATCAGTCCATACTCTGAAGCCAAGTCTGGAGCAAGCACTGGCTGGTGTTAAAGGAAAGCTTCACCCCACTGGCAGCTTGAACATCCATTCTTGTCTGGGTAAGGGACTGAGGGAGCTGATACAGGTGGACTTGGGGCTCTGATGCTTAGAGAAGAGAGCAGGTAACTAGGGCTGTAATGGTGGTGAAGGCAACACAAGGTGTTTTATCTTGGCTCTAGATGTTGTTCAATATTCACGGGCTAA
The DNA here is from genome assembly GCA_013399695.1 of Formicarius rufipectus. Classification (NCBI taxonomy): domain Eukaryota; kingdom Metazoa; phylum Chordata; class Aves; order Passeriformes; family Formicariidae; genus Formicarius; species Formicarius rufipectus. The sequence continues at coordinate 57,059 of VXAU01001197.1, read as the reverse complement.
GTAATATGCAGCAATTAGAGACAGTATTTACAGCAGGTTCCACTTGGTGCAATGATCTCTCGTCACATGGCTGAGCTCATCCTGACTTTCTTTCCACCCTTAAAGGGCAGGATGTGCTGGTGGCAATGGCATCTCCTTTAATCTGAAATGACAAGATTTTTCATGAGTGTCCATGACTCACCTCCATGTGGCCAGCAAAGGGACCTGAAATAGCAGCAGACCCTGAGCAGATGGGCACAGAAGGACTCTCAGAAGGCAAAGTTCACAGGGAATGGATGGACACCAGACATGTGTGCCCGACTCACACATATCCTTTGTTGGAGGTGAAGGCCCAAGTCAGAAGGATAAGGGCAGGACATTGGCCCAGCTGGGGACGGTACCCACCAGGATTTGGGAGCCTCAGCAGACCTCTACAGAGCAGTTATCTCACTTAGTGCTGGGCTCTTGCAGAGGTGGCTTTTCTCCCCTGTAGTCCTTTATTTTCATGACACTTACCAATTAGCAAGAAAGAGGGCACTAGTCCCTCCTGTGGACCTGTTCCTCAAGGGATAAAGCACTTTTCTGCCCAACTTGACAGCAGGCAGCCCTAAGCCCCTCCACAGCACTCCCTTGCCCTGGCTCCTCAGCCTGAAAACAGGAGGAGGGCAAAACGTTCCCCTCCAACCCAGTAGGCCTCTGAACCAGCTGATTAGCCAAAGCAGATTAACCCCAATTAGGTGGAAATGTATAAACAAATATATTCAGTAAAGCCTTTTGGATAGGCTCTCCAGGAGCTTGGCTTTGAATATACCTCCCAGGGACCTGCCATTGCTTACACTCATAGTCCATCAGCTCCTAAAGTGCCAATGCCTGGGGCCCCTTCTGTGCTCTCCCACACTTCTCTGATGCAGGCTTTCTCAGATCCTGCCTGCACTTGCTTCAGATTTTGCTGTGCTCCTCTCCCTCCCCTCCAGCCACTGCAGCTGTCCCTCTCTCTCCCCATCGCTCCATGTGCCATCCCAAGAACCTCTGGACTCCTGAGTTTTGCTGATCAGAAGAATGGCAGAGGGTCTGTATCTATGGAAAGTTTTACTTCCTATATGAAATGACAGAAATCCCTCTCATCATACTCATCTTTCCTCCCATGAGATCATGCATCTCCCTGCTGCTTTCATCTGGCTTCCCAAGCATGATAACATCTTCACTTGTGTTAACCTTGAGCCCTCTGACTCTTCAGAAGTCTGGAAAATGGCTGATTTGCCCAGCTCCGGTAACAGCAGCCATAAGATCCTGCATTTCTATGCTTCCTTTCACTTCAGAAGGGCCCAGATTTCCCACATGGTACACAAAAAATTCCCAGGCTTCTGGGAGGCCTGTGCTGCTGTCAGGCAAACAGCTGGTTCAAACAGCCCAGACAGGAGCTCTGATCAGGAAGGAGATACTGAAAAACTCCCCAGTGAAATGCCATCAGAACTTTCCTACTATAGCTGGCACAGATGTGCTTCCTAAGAATGCCTGGGAAGGTTGATGTCACCTCACAGAGGTTTGCCCAGCCAGCACCCCTATGTCCTGTGCACTTGCTGAACTGGATCTCTGATGCACAGAAACAAGCCAGAAGGTGAAGGATGGTTAGAAAATTGTCAGCCATGAGGAATGGGAAACCTCTCCACAGGCAGAGCAGCTCAGCTTCTCCCCTTACTGCTGCAGACAGGAGGTTGAACAGCCAGCAGGAAAAAAAAAACTCACAGTAGTTTATTAAATGTTAAAGGGAAAAAAAAAAAAAGGGATCCTTGACAACATGTCACATGCATGGACTGGGACCTGCAGCTGACAAGAATCAGGGCTAAAAATAAATGTTAGTGCTAATGGGCTCAGAGCTGCCTTCTGTGAATGAGTCCCAAGGTGAATTATGAAATCTAACACGCGTTCTCTCCCCAGCAAGTGCGGTTTCCACTGAGGCTTATGTACTTTGGTCTTCATACCTGCCGGACATAGGATACTACTCTCGGGTTTCACAATGAAACAGATCTGGGCCTGATGGGGAGACAGCCAAGAAGTCAAGAGGAGCACTGTTATGGAGGACGCAGCTCCACAGAACTCAGCAACAGCACCAGTCAAAGAAGCTTCTTGTTGTGACCCTTGCCTGGTCAAACTGACCCAGCTAAGTTGTGACGCCCCTTGGTGACTTGGCTTTCAAATAACCTCCTGAAACCCTTCATTCATACAACACCTGCCATTCTATCCATGCATATATTTGATGATATGTATTTGGGGGTGAGGATCTGATTATTTTCATCCAACAACTGAATTACCCATCCCTGTAACTCTGGTCTGGCTGAGGCATGGTAACAGAGCTCATTTCTGTTGAATGAGCCTAGAGCATCTTACGGTGCTCGTGATGGCTTCATCCCATGTGTCGGGAGAATGGGCAGCACCTGATCCAGAAAAAGAACAGAGCAGCACAGGTATGAAGACTGGCTGTGCATGAATTATTGTCTCTAAATCTCACTAAATATTTTGAAAGAAAAAGTTTATACTTACCTGCCCTGTGTATGGCCAGGGTGTGTTTGATCTGAGGGCAGCAGTCCTACTGTGAGGTTTACCACACCATCAAGCTACAACTCGAAATGATTGGGAATAGTCTCCCCACAGTGCAGTGCTGCTCCAGCAGACAAAGCTGGGCCTATGGATACAGGAGAGGGAGAAGGGGGTGCTTAGCAGGCAGTCGGAGTTTTTCTCTCCAGTTAGGATATTTTCCTCTGTTGTTTTCAATTGTAACTACAGCTTATTACCCTGGAACAATTTTTCTATTCCTTTTTCTTTTTTCCTTTTAAGAAATGCTTTCTAAAAGCAAATCTGTGCAACAGCCAGTCTGAAACATGGGTGTCACCAGCCTCCTCCTTATCACACGTGCTTGCCTGCATGCTCTTACTTCTCTGCTCTTCCAGGTCTTTTTTAGGAGGCAATTAATCCCCAGAGGGATTAAAATAGAAATGAAGAGCATTTTTCCTTGAGAGAACATTTCCAAATGACCTTCTTTCTCCTCTGCAGTGAAAACTGACCATCTTGGATGAATCACTCCCAAAGCAACAGATGCCACTTGAAGGCTTCCGGAAAAGTCTTCTCATTACCATAGACCAGGGGTCACGAACAGCTCGGCAGCACTGTTGGCATCCAGCACAAGTTAGTGGAAACAGTGTGATCACCTGGAAATAATGAAGGTATGATAGGAAAGAAAACTTAATACTGGGATGATCACCCTTGGGATCTGTTGGGGAGGGTTTATTTTTGTCACAGACAGAGCAGTCAGGGCAGGATCCTCATTACCTCCTCTGGAAACAGTCAGATCGCTACAGTTTGCCCAATCCTTCCTCTTTTTCATTTTGGATTTCAGTGTGGGTTTGAAATCAGCTGCCTGAGGTCATCAACATCTTTCAACCCATATGCATCATTACTGGAATCAAGGAACTTGCACTGGGGTCAGCAGGGTCAGCCTTCTCATGCCCACATGTGAAATCCCCAAATTACTTCCAAATTTGGAAGCACCAAGAATCTCTTGCTCCTCTCCATGCTTTACCTTCGAGTTACCCCCTCATGTGAAGCTCTCCACTCACACTGCTGCATGGGCGTGGTCACTGGATCCTCAGCCAACATACATGAACCCACATCCTCGAAAAACATGTGTGTTATGTAACGACCATGGTAGGGCTTCCATGTCCATATTATCCTTGAGGACTGTCCTCACTCATATCAGGGGAATATTAACATCTGAACAGTTGGACAAGATATAGTTGTTTAAATATATGACCACAGATGTCTTACAGCTACAGATGTATAAATACAGCTACATAAATACACTTTCGCCTGACCACCTTTCAGGCTTGAATAGGCTTGTCTAGGGAGAGAGGTCAGCAATGCTATTAATTCCAGAGTGTCTCTGGGGCTTGAGCCCCAGCACCTCAGCATCCCAGCTGCGCCCTAAAGGAGAGCAGGGAGCTGGCTCTGGGTATTCTCCAGCAGCAGCCTGGGAGGGGTGTAGCAGCCCCCAGGGACAGGGCTTGTACCCTGTGCTCAACAGCACAGGGAGAGGCATGTATTTTGCCCAAGGTTTCATGGAAATTAACTGAATTGCCAGCAGAGCTGGGGAGCAATTTAGGACATGCCTTGTGGGGCCATAAGTATGTGATGCTTCACAAAGGGATGAGGGAAGGAAAGCCTCCCAAACCAGCTTTGAGAAAGACACCCTGCTAGTGTTAAGCTTGAGGAAGGACTAAAGAAAAACTTTTTCTTTCACAGCTTCACTCGCATCAAACCTAGAGCAGGAAAAGGGAGGTCAGCCTCTCTCTGAATTTCGGGCAAACATCTGTGATCCCACCCTAACAAGGCCTATCCTACCTTGCTGAGGAACAAAAGTGTCCTCAGATGCCATGTGTTGTGCTACTGTTACATAAACTGCTCTTCAAGGTCCGTGGGATGAGTTTCTGCACCCACTGAGTACGGTGGTAACACAAGTCTCCAGTCCCACAGAGGGGAGGTGAGAGTCACACACGCCCAGGAGGGCACAGTCAGAGGGGTAGGTTTGATGGAAGGGGATGTGGCATGGGCAGAAGAAGAAAAGACCTTGAGCCCTGTACAGTGTGACCCACCTCAGTCCATTGGCTCCCCTTGAAGCTGTTCCTCTTCCTGGTGCCTGTCCCTGACAGCTGGTTGGACATCACCAGCGTATCCTAAAAAGTCATGGTGTAGACTGAGATTGTTCAACAACCCAGAGCTCGCATCCCCTTTCTTGCCAAAATAATTGAGAAAGGGGATCTTTGCTTTCTTTCATTGTAAAGCACTTGGGAGCAGATTGATTTTGCTATAAATTTTTGGTGTTCTGAGGGAAAAACTGTGTCACCACTGGCACAGGAGTGTAGGGCTAGCCAAATTAAAGGTATTCTTCCGTAGTCACATCATTCCCAGCTCCCTAAACTTCCCATCACCATCCAAGGCCATGCATTAGGGAACACAGAATGGGGGACGAGAGGCAGTAGGAGAAGGGGTTCTTTGGAGAAGATCAAATCTCAAAACATTATATTTGCAGTCATTAGGAGGCAGTAAATAAACTGGGCGAGCAGGACAATTAGAGATAAGGGCAAACAACACAGTGTTCCCAGACTGATGTCCTGCCTGCTGGTAAAAGTGGGGGTGCAGCCTGATGCATTCTTGACATTTTGTTCTCCCAACTGATGCCAGCTCAGTTCTTATCAGATATCTCCACGGCCAATGATTTTTCACAGTGGATAACACCACTGAGCTGCATAGGAAACAGTCATAAACCTCTGTCCAGACAGCTGAGCAGAATGTTCCCTTCCTGGCCTTCATATGGGGATATTTGTGGCTTTACCTTTTCCACTCTTCCTCACTTAACCTCTGTGCTGCACATTCATGGCTCTGACCGACGCTGAGTTTGATGAAGGTGGCAAACCTTCATCAGACCAAATCTTTCCTCCGCTCTTTGGATGCAGTATGACCTCCTCTTCTACAAACAACAAGACTTATGTTTAAGATCAAGCACACTCTGTCTGTTCCTTGTTGGCTGCACCAACCTTAAATTGCAGGAAGAGTATGGCCATGCTGCAGACTTGGAGCTGAGGCAGGAGGGCACAGCTGGAGCATGGCTGCCATCAGGGATGAGCATGCCAGCAGGAGAGGCCACGCTTTGCTCCAGACTCTCCAACTCTCCATAGCAAGAAAATGCTCCCATCCACCCTCCCAAATGAGGAAAACCATTTCCATGCTCAAGGATGATCCCAGCTTTATAGTTGCCATAAGGAAATATTTCTTGGCAGTGCTGGACAAGGTGGAGGTGCATCAGCTGCCCACCACCATATCAGGATTAATGTGGGAATTACCTTGCAGCCAACAGAGCCACCTCTGACAGAAATGTGATCTTATGCATGCTGGCCTGACATCCAGCAGAACTGGCAGCTGAATTTCCCTCTCAAGAGGATTTTGGCCAAATCTCAAGGCTGTTTTTGCTGCTGTTCTTCCTTTATGCTGAACTATGTGAAACTGGGCTTGGTGTCACAGCACTGCTCAAGAGAGACACCCTCCTTTTTCTGCTCTGTGTCCAACTCTCTGCTAAAGCAATATTTGGGGAGCTCAGTTATGTGTGCCAAAACCAGGGGAGCTGAGGAAGCAATCCAATTGCTTCCCTTTAGATTCTGCACTCCAGGATAAGAAAGTTTTCCAGTAAGCACTCACACCCTGGTGATAACGGTGACAAAAGCACGCCCTTGCCTAGGTTAACACGTGATGATACTGGTAACGCAAGCGAGGTGCTGCTCTGCCCTCCACACGTGTGTACCACAGCTCGAGACTTTTTCAGGAGTCTGGGATGAGCCCTCACATACTAGGCAACAAGGAGCATGTTCGTTTTGGCCAGACACTGCTGGCTTCAATTTACCTTGGGCTGCTCTGCCCTTGGCTACGTGTGTCAGGGGCTCTCCTTTCGCAGTGCCCTCGCTCCAAGGGCACAGAGCCTGTCCCTTCCGGGGCTGTCAGTAATTCCAGAGCTGTTTGGAGCCTCAGGCTCTTTGCAAGAGATTTCTGCATGGCATGCATACATACATATACAAACATACACGTGCTTACACAGACATACATATACCTCCATAATCTGTGTCTGTTTTTACGCACATGACACTGTACTTGCAAGCAGTAGTGGTTCTGCAGCACTTTGCAATGGAAGGGTTATTCAAACTGACATAGCAGGGTTTCTGGGAGATGAGCTCTGTGACTAGTTCCTGAGCCAGTTTAGGCCCTTTCTGAGGTCTTTTTCAGAACAAGCAGGAAAATTTTCTATTTTTTTTTTTGCATTCCTCCATTGTACTGGCAATGATAGCCATCAGCAGCGATCAGTCTGAATCTCCTTCGTGCAGACTGCTCTACCACAGATCCACAGAACTCTGTCTCATGCACTATCATATTACTGCATCAGCCGTCTCCAGCCATGTTAAGATTTTCGAGGCTTGCATGGCTTGCCTATGGCCTGCAGGCATGTGTGCAGTCATCCTTTACCCACACACCTTGCTCTTCAGGTCCTTGCTCCTTTTTCTTCCTGTGCTGTGGATTCCCAGCTCTGCAAGCCATTTTGAGACACAATTCACCCAGCCATAGCCATGCTTTTGGAGGGGATGCGCTGTATTGCTTGGCACAGCCGGGGTTAGTTCTGGCTCTCCAGCAGTTCTTGTTTTCAGTTCCAGCCATGGGCTGGTCTTCTCTAAGGGACTTGGCTCTGCTCCTCTTTTCCTTTCTCCTCCCCTAAAACTACCAAACCTATCACATATCTCAGAGCCAGCCAGTGTAAGAAGTAAGACTGTTTCTCAAGGTCTTCTTATTTGCTCACACCTCATGCAGGCACTGAGTGAAACAGTCTTTGACCTTCCTCTGCTGCTTCCAATGGCCCCAGATCTGCAGTGGAGCTTTAAGTGCTCCATCCTTCTGCTCTGATCTTTTCTCAGTATGTCTGGCACTGTGTGACCATTAGAGATTTCTCAATAATTCAGGTATTAATTGTCAGGACAGAGGCCAGACTGTGGTCAATAAGGAGGCGTCTTTCTGTTTATTATATGCAAACTCTGCCCCTTTTCTTTCCCAAGAAATGCTACTTAGCACTTATAACTGATGGGAACCTCTCCAAACAAAAGCCTGTAAGCACAGGACTGCCAATTCCCAGCTTCTTGCAATAGCAGGACTATATCTGCCAGATGAAATCCTGGGGGATCCAAAGGGATGCCCACAATTCCTCCCCACCTGACCAGAACAAGGATTTTTTTTCCTGGGTTTGTTCTGGACACAGGCTTACCCTTGAATTTATGAACAAGATACACCATAGAGATCCTTGAGAGGTTTCCCAGGTCAACCTGTACACATCCCAACTGGTCTCTCTATCTGCAGCCAATCTCTAACACTTCAGAGAGTCAGTGAGAACTGTCCTGATCTTACAAGAATATATAGCAACGGGGAGCAGTTAAGCAAGTGGCTTGCAGACAGAGACAAAACTTAGCCAAACAGCATGCCTTCCTCCATGCAGATGGTAAGCACGTCTGTGATGGAGAAGGACACTTTAGAGAGCGCTCTTTGTACCTGGATCACAGTTCAGGAGAAAAGGGAAACTGTAGCTCAGCATCTGCTTCTGGGCGCCAAGCATGCACTGCTATAGGTGCCACAAGGTGTGAGGACACCAGCAATCTGATGACTCTGTGACCTGTCCCCGCTCCCTCACTCCACCGTGGAGCCCTGCAAGTGGAAGCCACATGGTCAGGACTTCCTTTATCGACAGATGGGGGAAGGCAGTCTTTTGCCAAGGGTGGATGAGTGGTGAGGGCAGAAACAGCTCACCTAGGCTGGCTGCTGCTCACGGAGCTCCCAGTAGGCTCTTGTTCCAGGGATTATCTAATGACAACACAGGGTCATCAGCCAGCAGCCAAGCTATGTTGCTCCACAGCCTTGCTTCCTTGCCTGTGTCGCCTGCTGAGACCAGCTCCCAGAAGGGACTGGCTGTGGCCTCCCTTCCAAACTCAGAGGAAACTTGCTGGAAAACTCTGACCCAGTGTCTGCTCAAGATCCTGGCAAAGGCAGCCTGAAAGGGCAAGGTGCAGTGTCCCATTCTTTTGGGTGGTCATGGCACTGCTGGTGCACACCAATGCTGATTTTAGTGGTTAACACTGTCTGCTTCTCTGAAGGCTGTTTTGGAAAAAACATTGGATCTCCCTAGCAATATAAATACACAGCTGCTTCCTCCAAAATAGGAGGTAAATAGAAGTGTGAAGAATGAAAGTGTGTGTGCATTTGTGGTGCTTGTGCTACAGAGAAAAAGGGAGAGGAAATGAGGCTCAGTGCAAAATACAGGAAGTGGGAGTAAAACAGCACAAAACAAATGCTGCATCCATTGAACGGGACTTGAATTGGTATCTTGGTTGCTGTTTGACTAACTTATGGTATCACTAAATCCCATTCTCCTCACAGGGAAAGAAATCCTGCAACTGTGCATTGTCAGTGTGACGGAAGAAACAACAGCAGCTGATGCTGGTTGGGTCAGTATTACTCCCGGTCTCACAGATTGGTCTTTGTTCCCAGAGTGGTAACAAAGAGCTCCCTTCTTTCCTTCACCTCCCTCAACTTGTTCACAGGCATGCTGGAGCAGTGCATGTTTTAAGACTATATCAGCTATGGGTGACATGCCTTGGGCAGCTCCCATCAGGACCTCTGCCACCCCTGCCCCCTGGGAGGTGTCCCCTCTCATGCAACAGTGCCCTCCACGGAGCGCACAGGAAAAGGCTCATTCCTTTATCACCTGATGGAGCTGCGTGCTCCTGGGAGTGTGTTAGTGGTAAACATGACCACTGCCCTGAGCTGCCAGGTCCACAGGATATCAGGAGCATGCACAGTGCTCCTATTGCTTTTTTGTTCACCTGTGTGGTTACCCTCAGCGCCTCCTAAACTTGTCACTTGGGCATTCTGTTTCCTGTCCCTCTTGGCAGATGAGTGCAGGAGAGAGGGAGCTGGTGTTGGTGAGTCTCAGCTGGCATCAGCAGGGTTACCTCTTTCTTCCTCCCCATGGAGGAAGAGACTTCAGAAGGTTTGCCCAGTGCCTGAGAAGGAGCAAGTTACTGCTGCTGGTGTAATCCCAGGTTGTGGTGCTTGCTTTTCCAAGAAGAGGTAGCCTCTCAGCCAGTGACTTTTGACAAGCAACTGTGCCCAGTATCTGGCAGAAGGAGAGAGTTTTCAGGGCACTGGGGTGGGTGGCAGAGCTCTTCCAAACAAGGGACTCAGCCAGAAGACACACGTCCCACATTCAACCATTGTCTGACTGATAGGCTGTCTGCCACCCCACTGCCAGGCAGCGAAGGTCTCCTCTCCCGGCATCTGCATGTTGCAAACAGGGAGCACACATAGTGGAGCAATATCTGAAAACCCAAGAGTGCACCTTCAAGACCATTTGACATGATCCCAGTATTCCCACTCTGCTCATTCTGAATAGTTCTTGCCTGAGCTCCCGGAGTGGCAAGGTTATTCTAGCCAGATTTCTAATGCTCTTTAACTTGGCAGAATAAGGACTTCACCTTCCTTACATTTCTCATGTTCTTGGTACAGGTGGTTGAAGCTGCACAGAGACATACAGAGATACAAAATAGGGCCTATGCCCTCATGCACCCAGGTCCTAACATACAAAAAGACACATTCAGAGGCATATACACAGAGAGCCACTTGCAAAATTATTCAGTGATCGGGCATGGACAAGTGGAACAGTACATAGAGATAATGACAGACAGGCAGACATTTTCTAGTGCTCTACAAGATATCCTAAGTGTCATAAGCTTCTAAGGGAACATGGAAAAATCAGCATAGTACATTAGGTTAGAAATTGATGTTTCAGTGTTCCCCTTTCAGAAGAAAGGGAAAAAATTTTCAACCTCTGAAAGCATCAAACAGCAGTGTATGGAAGAGTCAACATAGGAGCCACTGCCTCTGCTAGAAGGAAGCCTCTTTGTTATTGTGGTTAAAATGACCTCTAGTATCTAGCCTCTATTTTAAGTAGGTGATGCATATATGTTCTCATGCCAGTACTCTTCAGTCTTTTAGCTGAAATAGCAGTTCTCTTTCATTGGGATTTACCATCTGATGTATTAATAGGCAGCAATCATATGCCCTCTTAACATTCCTTTTGCTAGGCTAAAAAAAGCAAAGATCATCTAGACTCTTAGCATCACCTCTCTTTTTGTCAGGATCACTCTAGTGCCATTCTTTCCACTTGTTAGAATTTTCTCTTTTTCAACTCTTCTGGAAGGTATTTTTCTCCTTCTCCATACTGGCAATGCTTCATTGTTTTGTCTCTTCAGCTAATATTTATGTTTTTTCTCCAAGGTCATCAGTGAAGATATGAAATTAGCTGGTGCCAAAACCAGTTCCTAAATAATTTCATTAGCAATGTCCTACTGGTTTATGTTTCATAGTCTCTTCATTAAGCAACTTGTTACCCACCTTTCAGTTCAAGTGTGAATCCCTGCACTCCCCTGCTGTTACAGCATGCCAACCATCTTCTGTGAAACCTAGGTATCTTTCATATACCACATAACCAATGCTTTAAAAAATATTTATTCTCCTCCTCAAACATAAAAATAATAAAAAATACTCTACCTTTCGTACAGCCACATTGAATTTTGCCTCATTGTCTATGCACTTCCATACCTTTACTTATTCTTATTTTGTTCTAACATAAAAAGAAAAGCTGTAGTAAGCTCTTGGGTCTTTAAATAACTACATCCCTTGTAGTTCCTTAATTAAATTGTTCCTTAATTAAATATAGGTAAAACTGTTGATATTAGGCGACTGTCTGGTCCCCATCCAACCTCCAGTTGCAATATCAATGCTATTGGATTCACTACTTGATCTGCCTCCAGGCACCTTCTGATCTGAATAAACCTTGCAAGTTTTTCCTTGACCTCTGATGGGCTTGTTTCTATTTGCAGACACTTTTAGCCATCAAGTTGTAATCTCCTTCTTCTACACCATCTTCACTGTGAAACGAGGCAAAGCTTCTGGTTTCTGAAGCATGCCTTGATCTTAGCTGTGCTGCACTGCACTGAGGTCCAATGTCTTTCCTTGTTCTTTTTACCTTTACAAAGAACTTTATTCAGTAACTCTGCCAGATCTATCTCACCTTGATTTCTGGTGACTCATGTGTTTTTTCCTCTAAACTTTGTGACCTCTGCAATGTAGATTTCTTTGCTGACCACTCCCATCTTTCCAGGGGGAATTTTTTTCACCAGAGAGTCACATTTCTATATGCTCTCCTGATACTCTCCATTTGGGAAAGTAAGTTAGCTGATGCCATGCTGAGTCTGAATGCCTTCCATATACAAATACTTAAGACTTTTAACTCAAATTGCTTCATCACTTCGGTCCCATAACCTCTCTGTCCATTAATGAAAAATCTTAGCTGTGGCCTAATGATATTTACTCTTACATTTAATTTAAACTGAATCATCCTGTGTACAGTCAAGGTTAAAAGTTATCTTCTTCCAAATTGTTCTTACATACCTCAGGGGTTACCAAGGCCAGGTCAAACACAATGGCAGCTGTGGTTAGTTATCTGCCTCTTTAGTGAAGAAATGTTAGCCAGTGAATTCTGGAATTACCCAGGCCAGCCTAGGTGCTAGTAGCACCTTTTTCTTCATGTAAGAAGTTAAAACCTGTAGTCATGACAATCCCTGGTTCTGCATATCATTCTTAAAACATCAGAGACCATCATCAATATCCAGACACAACCTTGGATAACTGCAGCAGAACCACAGCTGTCCTTCCTCAAGGTGATTTGAACACAAACAATCTATTTTATCACCTCTGCTCCCGCTTGTTTCTTCACACTCAAGAATATCATGCAGAGGCAATACTACCACATGCCCCACTTGTCTTTGCTCTTCTGAGTAGCACTAATCTTTCAGTCTCAGTGGTCCAGCCATGCCAGGTGTCCATCCCACCTCCAAAAGTCCTGGCATACACAGTCAGCATATTGTTCATGAGGTCCTTGTCTTTGCATTCAGGCACTTCCATTGTTTTTCCTAGTTTCCCCTATATACTGGCTATATAATCTTGGATGGAGTCCAGTTTCCTGCTCTAATCATGGTTACACTCCTGCTCTCTTTTGTTCCTTTAGACATTGTAATATCTTAATATCTATGCTCTTCCTTCAACTGCACATCAAGAGCCAATATGGAAACCACACCAGTCCCAACTAAACAGCTCACACAAAATGCCATGTCTTAGTCTAAAGCCTGTCTCAGGTGTCTCGCTCCCAGCAGGCTGTGTTCTTCCACACTCACACTCAAACTGCCAAGGAGAGTCCTCTTTCTCTGCATGCCTTCAAAGAGACAACAGACTGCTGGCAGGAGTTCCCAAGGAATCTGTAATGTCTGGGCAGTGGATTTGCCCTTCTCTTAGGACATGTTTCATTGAGGTATGTAAAGCGCCTTGAGCAGTATCTGCAGTCATCCTTCTTCCATTTCAGTGGGAATCTAGCTCCCTCATTTGTCTCAACATGAAGGGAATCACTGGATTATTCTTTTTTCCTGTCAGATACATTTTCCATTCCAGAGACTCTTTTGTAACAGGAATTGTCTTAAATTGTTACCACTCACACAGACCTATCTTTCCTGGTGCTTTCCCTGGTGGTCTCCAGCCTCATTCTGTCCCTTCCCGTTGCCCTTTGCGGTGCTTCCTGCAGCCTCTTCTCCTTTCAGGGTTCCTGGACTCATGCTTCCCTAGCCTCTGATCTCAAACCATCCTCATCTCTTCTTTTCATTCTTCACTATGTTCACTTTTTCCTTTTCTGTTCTTGTTTCTTTTCCTTCCCATTCCCAGTCCACAAGGTTTTTCTCAAACTTCAGATGAAACAGCAGAGAAGAACTGTCATGTGTGTGATAAGCTCTGCTCTGATGCTTGCCCAGAAGGTATGGTAGGGATGACCTGAGTGCATTCCTCTCTACTGAAAATCTGAACTCAGGAAAAGGGCTATGAGATTGCAACAGCACAGAAAGTACAGTCCTGATTTAAGTTTACCCAGATACCAACTCTGAAGTGGCCTGATGCCTTAAAGCAGCAAAGCAGGCTGCAGCAGCACAAGGCCAGAACACACAACAGTCTTTACCTCGAGACAGCAATTCTCATTACACGTGTGAGTTGAGAATCTCATTTCCCCAGGAGGTAGGCAGCTACTACTCCTCCTCACATCATACATCACAGTGACAAAGGTTAACTAAGCCGTTTGTTGTTATTGACAACTAGAAGACAGCTCTAGACACTGCTGTTGCCTGCCCCTTGCCACTGGGTGAGAGCTGCCAGGGAGGTGGGGGACTCGGGCAGCATGCCTCTATTGTAGATGTCTCCACCTGACACTGTTGCCTAAAATCCATTAGACAGCACAGGTGGAGGCAGAAATGATGGACATGCCTTCAGCACCCTCATTACCTCCTGCTCCCCTCTGCCAACATGTGAACCACAGTACTGTCCACAGCTTGGGTACTGCACTGGGTAGCATTGCTCAGGTGGAAGACGTGTGTTTCCTCCACTACCTTTCCACCCTGATAGACAGGGTTGTGTTGTCCAACGTGACTGACGTGATGCTCCCTCTTGCTGCGTTAAGAAGCAAACTGTCACAGCACAGCAAAGGGCATTGTTGTCACCGGGCCATCTCCCCTCACCTCCTGTCGCCCTTGCTCAAGGTCACGCTGCATGGCAGCAACAGGAATAGAGCTTGTGAATTCCGCCTCCTTATCCCGCTTGACCCAGGGCCAGTCCCAGCTGGGGAAAAGCAATATCCGTCCAAGTGTGGCAGCAGTGCCCGGGTGTTGTTGTGCAGATCAAGACCAGGTTAACACTCGTGCTGAAACCCCCGCCACACACACAATAGGCAGCAAGAGGTGCCAGCTCTGGAAGTTGGAGACCTGGGGACACGCTGTGCTGGAAATGCTGGGGCCCCATCCAGCTGCACCAGCACTCCCTTGCCTGTGGGACTGAGAGTTCCTCGCCGGGAAGGCAGCAACGCCCAACCCCGGCAGGAAAAGGCTGCTTTACGGACAATGCCTAGATGGGGTGATTAAGCCCATTCAGTGATGCATGGTCCCACGAGTGATCTGTGTGTGCCCCATGCAGCACACACCACATCCCCACCCCGCCTCCAGGCTGTATTTTGTAAGCACAAAATTGTGCTTTTTCACAAAGCTTTGCACCTTAGTGATGCTTTCTCTCAGAGAGACAAGGGAGTAGCAGGGTGTATCCGCCCTCCTGCCAGGCAGTTTTAGCACTGGCCCAGGGGCATCTTGTAGAAGGATGGGAAATTGTTAAGCCTCAATGAGACAGCTATCAAACCTGTGAGCATGGACCCTAGACGTCGAAGGATTTTGGCACCCAATCTCTAAGGAGTAAAATGTGCCGCTTTGACTTTGTAAAATGTGCCGCTTTGACTTCAGTGGAAATCGGAGGCTACTGCCAGCTAATGAGAAATGAGTCTGGACAATTAATCAATACACAATCTCCTCCGCTAATCATATTGATGGAAGATGAGCTCCATCACCGAGGAAGGGCAAAGGCCACTGAGCTAAACCACTTAGCAGCATTTATTTATATCTTTGGCGGCTCAATAATTTGAGTCTTGCCTGATAGCATCAGGCCCCCCCGAGGGCTAGGCAGTGTTGTCCAGCTGGAAAAAAAATCCAACACAACAGGTATTACTTAGCAGAAAAATAGCCTTTTAATGGAAATGAACACATTTAAAAGAAAATGCATTCCTTTTCTCTACATTTTTAACCACACACGTGCACATAAAAAATTTCTGAAATACTCTATGCAAATGGTCATAAAAACGTAATTTTCTAAGGGGAATACTCAAAAAAATTGTCGAGGTCTCAGGGTGTGTATTATTCTCGGTTGCATCACAATGCTCTTCTTCAGAAGGCTACAATGAAGCATTAAAAGAGAATTTGTCCCTCACTCATCCTAAAACCATGCCTTTCTTCTGGCAGGCACAAACTGCTTTGCAGAAAATCTGGCCCTGTAGGTGAGTTCACGCTTGTGTAATTAAAGCCTATGTTGAAACACATACGCAAGGGACAAAGATGATGTCATGGCACATGCAACACAGCTGGTTTCCTGGCTCCCTGATACGAATCCTGCTCTTGCTGAGCTGCAGCGAAGCGGGTGGTAAAACTGTCAATTGGAAGTTGCGGATCGTCCCTGCCAGTTGTGTGTAGTGCTTAGACTGTCCCTGCAAAAGCTAACAGAGCCCTTCCGTTGCACTACGTAAACTGTGGAGAAAGGCACTGGTGCTCACAAAGAAGCTGTTTACTTACACAGTTGCCTGCTGGGAGTTATTTACAGAGTACTACTGACAGCCACCAAATCTGCTTGTATAGCTCTGGAGACGGTTCAAATCTTCTGTTCCCAGACAAGTGATTAATGCTGTATGGAGAGAAGTTAGGACTGATGATAAAACTGAGCTTTCAAAACAAGAGCCTCTGATCTCAAACTGAACAAACATTTCCCGTCGCCTGTGTCAGCCAGTGTGATTTCCAACAAAAGAGCAGATTGCTTGGGAAACTGCAGTCACACCGGTGAATTACTTTCTAACTAGCCAGAGAGAGCTCCTTCGAGCACATTGTCCTGCTCCCTCAAATCAGGTTGAAGGCAGAACTTCCTCTGCAAGCAGCTAGTGAAAATGAAGCTCAGAGGTGAGTCTCCCAGCTCAGACCTTGTAAGGAACAAGACCACACTCTTTAGAGCCCCACCTGCTTATTAACTTTTAATTATAAGTAGCCATAGGGCCAATGTGTACTTAGAATATGTACCTAACCCTGCCAGCAGCAGATTTGAACATGAAGATATAAATGGAATAGTTAACCTGCCCTTTGAAAGGATTACAGAAGCAAAAAGAGGATTTTCTCACCGTCTGAAAGCATCTCTGAACAGGAAAGAGTTAATGGCATTGGCAAAGATGTCCTTCATGCAAACAGGTCTCTAGCAGCAGCACACAGCTCTGATAGCGACAGCTCAAGCCACAGTGTCTAGATAGTAAGACAAGATCAGCCTTCCCTGGAGACCCGGTGTATGAAATGTGGTGGATGATTATTAACAGCTCTTAGAGTCTGTGACTTTTAACCTACACAGTTCAGAACTTGCATGCCAATATAGACTTATATACGCTTATACTTGTGCATGAATACACCATTGTACATATACTCATGCTGTGGAAAGCCCATTCAATGCGCAGTCATTATTGGGACTGCCAATAACTGATGAGTTCTTGGTGAAAAGTGCTCTAAGCCTGCCTGTGCCCAGGTTTAACTTCATGTGAGCCTCATGCCACTGAGCCCACAGAGAGTGCTGCTATTGTGAGGGCCAGAGTCTTTCTGCCATGCCAGCACACGCAAAGGCTGACGTTTGATAAGCTGCCTGCCATCAGGAGGACAAAGTCCCATTGAGTGGGCATTGGCTCTGCCTTCCCTCGCAGATAGGAAGGGATCAGCTGAACTCCAGTTTGGCAGCCTCCCAGGGTATGGCACAAGGCTAGCCAAGCATGTGAGGCAGAGCCATTATCAGTGCCCTGTTCCTAACAAAGTGAAGACATTCTCTTTCATCTCAAACTAATATTTGTCCCTGCTCTTTCCAAGCAGAGGAAGAAAGAAGTACACTGTGCCAGATCCCCTGCTGTGATACTTATCCACTAATCTCTAGCTTGTATGGTTACAGGGAAGCTGCAGACATGGGAAAACACTTAAACATCCAAATTCAGGATAACATCCTGAAGTCACAGTGTAATGTAGAAACAATAAATAAAGGTTCTTTGGGAAGAAGGGAAGACAAAATTACTTAATTCTATATGTTTTCCCATTACAACAGCTAAGGGAGCTAAGGTTTACAGAGGTCGAGTCAGTCCAGTCCCCTTTAGGAGAAAGAAGGTGCTGGCTGCCCAGAGCGAGTATCCAGAGCCCTGCTATCGCCTCAGTCACCTTTAGCATCAGAGACAGGAATGATGAAGTTCTCAGACCTCTCTTGGCACTTTAGTCCTGATTTAGGGCACAGATAAATCAGACACATGAGTTAGCCAAGATCCTGAGCACCTGAAGGTATGTCTTTCTGCAGAGAGTTTTCCCAATTCAGCATGACATCTGTGTATTTTCTTTACAACTTGACCCTATCCGTAAACTAGATTCACTTGC
This sequence comes from Formicarius rufipectus, assembly GCA_013399695.1. Taxonomy (NCBI): domain Eukaryota; kingdom Metazoa; phylum Chordata; class Aves; order Passeriformes; family Formicariidae; genus Formicarius; species Formicarius rufipectus. The sequence continues at coordinate 39,321 of VXAU01001197.1, read as the reverse complement.
ATTTCTAATTAAAAATAATCCATCTGTCAACAGTGACTTACAGCTAAGCCAAAGTGATACATGCACTGGAGACACCTTGCTCCTGCTGGGATGCCGAATATTTTATGCAGAGCTGTTCGGAGAAGGTGCTTGCATTCCTATTGGCCATGATGTAGTGGAGGTGCTGGGAGTCCACAAAGCACTGAGTTGAAAGGTCCCAGTTCTAGGCAAGCCAGACAGGCTGTCTGGTTACAAAGGGGTGTCTCTCCCTCTGCAAGGGTTAGACCAAGACTCTGACAAGCAGGGAGGTCGAGGAGCAGCACAGCTCAGAGGACCACTGGGGACTAACATTCATTTAACATATTTTGTAGTTAGCTCTTGTCCAAAACCGGTTGGTGACACATGGCCTCTGAGCTGTTCAGAGAGAGATAAAGAGAGGAAAAAGAGAGGAAAGTTCTTTTATGCTCTTGCCAGTAGTAAACATATGGAATTGGAAAGCAGGTGGATTACAGATACCAAATGGCAGAGTCTGGCTCAGTGACAGGTCTTTTACATCTCTGTTCCCCTAAACTGGAGCTCTATCACATTCATCCAACTCAGGGCACAGGCAAGGAAGCAGGCTTTGCCCCCTGATCTGTGAAGGGATATGCCCTTGCTTGTTTCGGGGAGGAATGAAAGAGCTCAGTGACCCTGAAGCAGGCCAGACGTTCAGCTGTGCCTTTTATTTATGTCCAGTCTTTCCCCAGTCTTTGCAGATAGGGGCCTCTTCATACCATCTCCCTGTGATGCTGTCTGGAGGAGAAGGCAGGGGAACAGAGTGAAGGAGAATCGGTGATAAAATGGACCACACAGCTCTGGAGTGCTACATGCCAATTCCTTTTCTCACCAACTTTCCTCTTCCTGTAGCAGCCCCCTGAACATTCTGTGTTGGTCACTGCAGAGCTCTGACACAGCATCTGCATCCCTGAAGCAAAGGCTGTGCTCGGCCGTGTGGCTGTGGAGGTGTGAGCTGTCAGTGAAGCAGGTGCCTTATCAAAGGATAGATACACTGGCATGCAGTGACACCCAGCACCATGCAGGGGACACATCACAGCCACGAGGTGACCAGGCAGGCTGGGCAGACATGCAGCCCGTGGGGTCACAGATAAGGGAGGTGGCCACAGCACCGCACTGCTAAAATGTGTGATATGCACAGGGAGTGGGACAGGACCTCATTGCGTGTCTCACATCCAGCCATAGCTGGGCATCAGCAGACCTGCAAGCACAGCTAGCCAGCCCTGGAGCGTGCACATTTCTTGACTCCTCAGTCTGCTCCAGGCACTCCTTCTGCATCCAGAGGACAGGGGTCACTGCAGTCCTTTCACAGGGTGCCAGTGAAGCAGTAGGGAAAAAGCCAAGGTAAACTCTTGAAGAAAAGCAAGAACCACCACAAACACAGCTGACTGAGCCCAGCAGGAGCAAGCGTGTGCTCTGTGTTGTCCCTTTAAACAACATTCAAAGAAGTAATATTGTAAGCCAGTGGCTGTCTCCCAGGAGGCAGGAGTCCTGGCTGGCATGGTTAGCTTTGCCAGTTCCTTTGCTTTTTGGCTTTGCCTAAGCCCCAGGACTTCTGTGTTTCTGTTTCCCTGCTATTACAGCATGTGGCAAAGGGAAAGAACTCCCTCTGAAATGTCTGGCCTCTTTGAAAAGAGCAGCAAAAGGCCAACTCAGCTTGGCACTGATCAGCAAAGACAGGGACAACATAATGCCCTATGTCAAGTACAGAGGCTGCCAGCAAAGACGCTTGGAGCAGATCCTCAGGAATTAAATCCCCACAGAAATGGCCAGTGTCACCCATCTGTTTCCTCCCACCCACCCTGCACTGCTCCGCCTCCACAGCACCATTCTGCTGAGTGGTGAAAGGCTGAGACTCGGGCATCTGTCTCTGCACAGTACCTGAACACCACATTATGGACACAAGACAAACACCTAAAATACACCTGTGTCCCTTGGCCTGACCCGTCCCACTGCCAGTATCTCTGCTCCTGCCTCTCAGCCCAGGTCCTCCTGCAGCCTGTGGACATGTTGGAGCTCTGCTGGGGACTCAGCCCATACACTCTTTCTACCACAGCACATGCTCTTACTGGGCCTCCCATGCCTACCAGACTTAGCAACCATAGGGGAGAAACCCTTCCTCCTTTGTGTAAGAGAAGGAACTTCAGAGAAGCTTCACAGCAGAGCAGCCAGAGTGGCTTTCTGCCATCCCCTTCTAGAGCTGAGGTGACCAGCTATTTCAGCTAAAGGGACCCCTTCCCTGGCTGTTGGCATCTGTGGATCTCACCTGCAAGTCTTCGTTTTCTTTTGTGTGTCAGTCCAATGAAACTAATCACAGATGGTTTTTAAACTACTGGATGTTATCTCACCATCTCTGTCCTAGAGTCTGTCCTTAATTGTGCTGCTGTTTGACAGCCTGTGGGGCCTTTGTACCTCGTCCAGGAGTTAATATTTTATCTAGACATTCAAGGGAAGCTTGGTGGAAATTGTGCTTTGAAATGCCAAAGGTAACTTTTAAATAGTTCCTTCCGGACTCTGAAATGTTGGTAGTAGAAATGTGTTCTCTAAAAGGAAATGGTTCTGAACTTAGGCTAACAGCTGGGGAGATTATTCATGGAAATCAGTGCCCTGAGGCTCTGTATCATTTTCATTTGTCTTTCCCAAACTCCCCACCTTTATGGAGACCAAGTGCATCACTATTCTAGCTACAGGCAGGTGAAGTGAGAGCAGGTCTCCAGCAGAGGAAAATATGTTCATCCTGAAAAGGTTCCTTTGTTCTCATTGCACAGGATCGTTTTTCTATCATGCAGCAGATTTATGTGAGGAGCAGCAGTGACACAGAGCATAATGACTCCATTCTGTTTAATAATTAACTCACATGTTCTCCTGGTGCCACTCGTTCCAGCAGATGCTGTAAAGGAGTCAGGATGTGCTGGTCGGAGAGTGACGCAGCAGGTGGGCAGTAAGGAAAACTGATTTCTCCTTCTGCCCATTGATGTTGTGCCCTGGCCAGTGCTAGGGTCTTCTTACCTGAGCTCTTCAACTCTGCAGACTCTGCACACTGAGTGTTTTATCAAAACAACTGTCACTGTGGTGTATTATTTTCATGGGGAAACCATTTCAAAGACCAAAGTCGAACTTTATAGCAAGAATAAGAATGAAAGCCAGAATTCATCTTGCTTAGTTCTCCAGCTACCAGCAAGAAGATTCATCTTTCAACCTGTCACTCTTTGGTTTGCAAATGGCCAGGGACTGCTTTACAGTACAAAGATACAGGTTTTAGGAGAATTTGGGGCAACTTTTCACCAAACTTTTATCAAATTTTAGTGCCAGTTCCTCACAATCAGATAATTCCTATGGAAGAGATGCTTTCAAAGAACTTGTCAGCTTGAAATATCGCTGAGGGCATCCCTTTTCTAAGTGTGATAACATTTAGACATTTTTTTAAAGAAAAATAATTTCACCACACATTTACAATACTTAATTTTTAAAAATCAGAGGGCTCAATATATTGAACTGGTTCTAAATAGACCATTTTAAGGTTACTGAAATAAACTAGTTCAAAAAGATTTTTTTTTCTCCTAGCAAGACACCAATTCTTTAAAAAGTTAGAGATTTTAACTTTTTCTCCAAAGTCAAATCTCTTTCCACAATATCTCGAACCTCTGGAAGAGAAGGACTCTATTTCTCCCTTATCTTGGCTTTTAGAGAAACAGAAAACAATAAAGCAGAAAGGAATTTGTACAGAAACAAATTTCAACCAGAATCCTTTCCTTGAGTGAAAAAACCTAGGGTTACCAGAGACACTTGCAAGCCAATAGTTTTAGTTGCACTTCCCTTCCTGAACAAACGCCTGAGATATCATTAAGTTCTCTGCCTGGGACCTGAACTCTGTTCCTATATCTCTGTCTATTTTAAGGCATGTCCCATACATGGTCCTTTCAGCTCCTCACAGTCAGGAATGTGGCTCTTCCTGGAAACCATCTGCTCAAGGAGGCAGCTGGGGTTTTACTGAAGACTGAATCTGTACCCTGCACCACAGCCCCACCCTGACCAGGCTAGGGTGCCCTCCTCGCAGCATGTTTCTGTGGTTTTGGGTGGGTTAGGGTGTCCTCTCCACAGCAGGTTTCCAGGGTTTCACAATCTCAGCACTCGGGGCAGACCAGCAAATGTGGAAGGGACTTTGGTTTACACAATTACAAATTATTACCAGCCCTCAGGCATCAAACTATGGTTCAGGTACAGCCTGACGGCCACATCCTCCCTTACCTGCCCCCCATGAGTTTCCTTTCCAGACCTCCTCTGCACGCATCAGGCCATGAGTCCTGCTGATAGCTTGTGCCAGGTGACTGCTGCTCCATGTCCCGTGAAGGCTGCCAGCCAAGCTTCACTGCCCTGCTAGTCCATTGGTCTGAAATGACCTTCAAGATACTGGCTGCAAGGTGAAAGTACACAAGTAGGTTGAAGCTGGTTATTCAGGATCCAGGGATTAGAGCAAACAAGAGCAAACAAAGATAATTTCATCGTCTTCTGCAAGACATCATTGTCTAAGTCAGACCTGCAAGCCTCAAAGCAGAAGCTAAGAAGATCCAATGGGCCAAGTTAACCTAAATTCAGGGAACTGGAGGACTTCTGACTAGGCTATGAGGTGAGAGGATGAGAGCCAGTGAGAAGTGGGAGAATATTCTTCCAGGTCACATCTAATTCAGTACTGAAGTGCAGATCCCAATCAGTGCCCTATCTTCTCTCCTACAGTCATTCCCAGCAAAATTCTGTATGATGGCATTGTCTTTGATTCAAAGTGGGAGAGACTGCAGTCCAAACCACTTTGGTAGTGGGCAAGTTTCAGAAGGGATCCTTGAAAATCCTCCTCCAACTGAATGTCCTAATAGTTCCTGAAAACCCTAATACAGATTTTTATATTCCCTGTGACCACTGAATTTTATTATGTTCTTTTACTTACCCTCTGAGAGCTTCCAGAGCAGACTGGATGGGGGGATGCACAAAGGCACATTTTTGCATGTCAAAATCATCAGGTGGTTACTTAATTCCTTCAGAGGACGACTGAGTGATTTGGGAAGAGGAAGGTGGGAAGGATCTCAAGAGATTTCAGCTCCCTCTTTTCTGCTTAGCACCCCCACATGCCTCCTGCAATGCCTGGTTTGTAAAGGCGGTGCTCGATCTTACGGGGTAGTGAGGAATTACGGCTAAAGTTCTCCCTCTTCAGCCCTTGAACGTGTAAAGGGTGGCTCCACGTTTCCTCCCAGGGCCGTGCAGCTCGATGATGTGTGACTAACTCTTTCATTGACCAAAGACCAACCGCTTTCCTCATGTGACCTTACATAACTGCTCATCTATTTTGTTAATGAATGGAGCTTGAGAAAATTTCCATTGCCTAAGGCCCTTAGGGGAAAATGCACCATCTCCACCTTTTGTGTACAAATGTGGGATTTTCCTATGGATTAACTGAGTACAGTAGTATTATTTTTTGGTTTCTGTCACTGGTGACTGAAATGTGAAGCTAACAGCTGGGTGCCATAGGGGTGGGGAAAAGGAAGGGGAAAAAAAAAAAAAAAAAAAAGTTCCTGCCTGAGCCAGAGGAAGCAGGAGGCTCCTTCTGCCAGGAGGAGCAACGGGGACAATCACTGCTGTCAACACTGTGGTCAGGGATTGCACCTATTCCCAGGCAAAAGCTGCAGTGTTTACTCAGCCCTGAGGGGAGCAAAAACAACTCCTGGCTTCTCTTCACTCCTGCCACGGATCCAGCACTGCCAACCTGCTGGCGTCCCAGGGGCCAGAGTCAGTGCTGGGGCTGGCAAACAGCTCTCTCTAGCCTGCCATGGTCAGGAGGAGCAGTCTGACACTGGGCAGCAGCCGGGAGGGGTGATAAGCACTGTTGGATATATTGGCATGCCAGAGGTACACCCAGCAGCTTTTACAGCAGATAGGAACAGGTGGGAAGATGGGGATATCCCACTATTTCTGAAAGCCCCTACCAATGCTCCAGATTTTCCCATTTTAACCACTTCACTCTGATGCTACCTAAAATAGAAATTACTTTTGCCATAAAACTTCTGCCAGTGAAAGACTGGGGGAAACTCACTGTCTCACAAGTTCATGCAAAGGCATTTGTAAGTGCTAGAGACATTTGATTTTCAGAAATAGGATTCCTGCCATTCTCTAAGGACATACTTTGGAACCAAGGAATCTGTTGGATGTGCAATGTGGTGTGGACTTCAAATCTAACAGTTTAGGAATGTTGCTGAAGCTTACAGAATTGCTAAGTTGAACAGGGCATGATTGGACTACCGTGAAGGGTGGGAGTGGCAGCACTAAAATACCACAGGATGCTCCTTTTAATTTCAGTTTATGGAGAGAAAACGCAAATACTGCCCAGGCTACTGTAATGCCTGGTCTATGTGCAATGACGAGTAAATATTTAACTGCAGAAAGAACATTCCCTTCCAGAGGCTGAAGGAGCCAGGTTAATCAGTTTCAAACTATATTCAAGTCATGGGTATCAAGAGGACAATGCAAGTTCAAAACCTTGAGGATGTTCAAAGTCTGCTACTATACCTGAACAGTTGCCATGTCTTCCCTGGGATGCTAAAAAGGGGGTGTTTTCATCTGCTGAGAAAGCAGGATGATTAACTGACTCAGAAGTGCTTTGCAGGGAGGGGGAAGGGTTGGACATGCAGCAAACAAAGTTTGAAGATCTTCCTGTTACATCCAAATGCTGCTTCAGAAACATGGGAGATGAGGCTCAGTAGCTGGGCTGGGAAAAAGTCCTCAGGCAGGTCTGGAGGTGTTCCCTGACCTGGCAGCCCACTGGGCGTTCACTGGCAGGGCTGATGACAGAAGTTGCCAGTGGCAGTAGTTCTCAGGCTTCAGAAAGTACTCAGTTTCTGCCAGATCCTTGTCTTACGCAACAGCACATTTCCAGTTGTCCTTTTACCCCAGTATAGTTAATTTGCCCTTAGTATGGTTAATTTGCCTTCATCTGTCTCTCCCTTTCAGAGATTATGCAGTGGAGAGATGTTGTTAGTACTCATCTCTGTAATAAAGCAAATTCCTCCAGACATGATGTAGTTCACATGTTCATACAATGTCTGTAGGGCTTGCACTGCACTCCTGGAGCATTGGAAAGAGACTTAGGTATTGGCATAGTTTCTCCCAACAGTAGGACTGGCTGACCAGCTGATGAGCTGGGGTCTTGGCTCCTCTTGGCTGCTCATTCATCTCTGACTTTTGCTGGTGCTTTGGCGTAGACGTGTCTCCCTGTGAAGAAAAAAAACACTCCAAGAATACATGTCTCTTTAGGTCCACCTCCTCTGATGCCTTCCCCACAGAACTCCCAGAGGTTCAAGGCAAATGTTTCCAGTCCCCTGCAGTAGACACTATTCTTTTCTCTACAGCCCATTTTGTTTGAAAGGACCTCATTTAGAGGTCAGAGAAGAAAGGTGGGAAGTGATTCAGTGTCCAAGTCCATTTGGATGACTGAACATCTCTTAAGTTCTTCAGCCAAAGCACTCAACATTTACTGTTTGGGGTGTTTTTTGGTTAACAGTCAAAAGAGTCAAATACTTTACTATGCAATTGAAACCATTGTGCAGTATTCAAAGCTCAGCTTCTCCTAGAGAAATGACAAATCAGAATAATGGTAAACTGAGTTCTGGCTACTAAATAAAAAAAGCCTAAGTCTGTGTTGCTCTTTCTCACTTTGGTTTTAAATCCTCTGGACTGAACAGCCCTTACCAGGCACTGTGTAAAGTTTTTTCCTAAAATAAGATGACAGGGGTCAGGGGCCCAAGCTAAGCTGATTAGCACAACTAAAGCTGTATCACATTGCTACAGTAGGGTCATATGATTGATCACTGGGATAAATATTTAGGAAGCTTCCCAAGGGAAGGGGAATAGATGGGACTGGCTAGAGAACCCAGGGAAAAATTGGCAAGTGGGATGTAGCTAATGAGGAGTCTGATACCATTCACCTGTCATAATACAGATCAGAAAAGCAAGAGTAGTTTTGCAATGGGAGTTACATCTCCCATCAGCTTCCCCTCTGAGTTCTGCTCCACAGGGGTCTGGATCACCTTCACTGAAAGGCTGCATTTTTGGCCAGCAGTCCCTGTCACTGTGCAACCACATGCCACCATCCTGCCAGGCTCTGCTGGCAAGGGTCAGTCCTGCTGCCCTCTCCCAGCAACCAGGGACAGCGTGGTGCCCACACAGAAGAGCAGCATGATCATCAGTGGGTCAAATCACCTTTCCATAGGCTTTGGGTTTCCCATAGGCAGTGTGGGACCCTCTATGAAGGGCAGGTGTGCCAAGAAGTCTTGAAGGGGCTCCACGCAGTCCTCAAACCTTGGCAGTATGTGAGCAGTGTGAGGGGCAGTGGTATTCAGCTTGACTCAGCCCCCAAGTTCTCCTCTGGGGCTAAGCTGAGAACCCTCTCTCTGCTGGGCGTCTGTTAGGAGGGTGCTGACTGGCCTCAGGGACTTTGTTCCTGTTTAGCAGGGATCAGAGAGGCCTCTGGACCTTCTTTTCCTACTACAAATAATGGGTGACATCCTGGGCTTGAGCCCAGCCTTCACAAGCAGGGCCAGGGTCTGGCTCAGCCACCAACACAGAGCTCCCTCTGTAACTCACGGCAACCAAAGTGGTCACCAGGAGGGCTGAGGGACAGGCAGGAGGGAGGCAGCATCCCACTGCAGCACCCAAGGAGGCTCCTTTGTGCTGCTGAGACCTAGGTGCCTGGGAAACAAAGGCGAGGACTGCGGATTTAAAAGGGTAAACACGAAGGCAAGGAGCCATGGAAAGCATGCACGCAACATCTTGGAGAACCTGTATTATTAAACAGATGTGAATGCCAGCTGCCACCTGCCCTGGAGGGGGTGGAGAGGGTGTGCTTTCCAAACACACAGTGCTTATACAAAACGTTTCCCCCTGTCAAACTCGGTGGTTAAAAAAAGAAGCCACCAGAAGTTAACCTTCTCCTCTAACCTCAGCTTTACCAGCTCTCATTTCTTTACTGTTTGTCTTTCCTGCCTTGTTCCAGGCTGAGGTTGTTTGCCAGAAAATAAGACAAAGGCTTGTTGCTGCCAGAATCTGTCCTTCCAACAACAAGGAATAGCAGTAAGTGAGCAAGTAGGGACACACAGAGCTGTACAGAGAGGAGAAGAGAATAGCTCCTATTATTTTGGTAAGTTGCTGTTGACTTTGAGACAGGACTCTCAGGGAAAGGTAACAGCTGGTGTTAGACAAATGATACGGCTAGAAAAAAAACAGAAGAGCTTTCAGACACACAAATCCTTCTGAGCTGAAGCAAACGGCTATGAACGTCAGCCTAAGCACATATTGGAAAAGTTTCTTCTAAGTCTCTCTTTTTGGCAAAAAATGAGGCTTCATGAGGAAAGAACTTGCCCCTCCTCAGGGAGCAAAACAGAGGCATGACTGAATCCCCAATCCCAGCTCTTCTACAATGAGATGGTGCTTCCCCACCTGTAGAAGCCATTGCTGTTGCTGAATCCATCAAACAAAACCTGTTATGCTACTGCAATAGCACTCCAGTACTAGTGAGGCACTGGCAGATGCTCTGCCCTGCTGCATCGCTGCACACGAGCAGTTTGCAAGTGCCACTCAGACACAGCCTTGAGATGCTGAGCTGTGATTTGTGATTTACACTGACCTCAGAGATTTCAGGTCAGCTTATGCAACAGCTCAACTCAGTCTTTGCTGCAAACATTCTTTGTATTTTACACACAGGAAAAAAAATAAAAAAGGAGAAGATTGCAGGCTCTGGGGAGAGGTATCAGAGTTGAGCAGAGCTCAGGAACTGCATCAGCACTAAAAGAAGCAGGTAAATTAGAAGAGGCACAGCGTGAAAACGCTGTTGAGCTGAGACATAGTGGTGGTCTGCGATGCAAACTACTCTCTGCTAAGTTGCAGTGTCAGGCAGCAGTAGTATATTGATTAGTGATGTCAAAGTTGCCAGAAGGCTGGTCTCAGATACAGCAGACAATTCACATTGCGTTCTGGGTACTGTATGTCTGCCTGATTTGAACTGCAGTGCCATCTGTCCTTGGACAGATGCCTTGGCTTTGATATAGCAAACCGAGGTTTGCACAAGAGACTGCATTCAAGTATAATCCCTGTGTCACAGAAGAAACCCAGCCAGTGGGTGACAAACTCTGTCCCTGTGACTGGTGCTCAGCCACGCAATTTCCTATTGCATGGCATGGACATTTTCCGACTTGCTGTCTCAGACTGCCTCACCCTCTACCTTCCCCCTGTTATGAAACTCTTAGAGATGCTTCCCCAACAGTAACAGTTTTGTTCAGAAGGGAAAAACCTAGGGTTGATCTCTCTGCTATCAACAAGCAGGTGTCTCAGATAGCAACAAAAGAACCAGCATCAATAATGGAGAGAGGAGAGAGAGACAGAGATGCAATGAAGTGGAGAGAGGGAAGCCAATCAACTTAATGAAAAAAGGCACAAGGTTAGTGAAGGGCTATTTATAGTCTCCAGCTGGTTCAGCCCTATGCACTTAGAAGCTGGTTCAAACTGGCTCCTTAACAGCAGTAATAATCATTACCAAGAAGAAAAAGGGAAAAAAAAGTGAAAGCTTGGAAAATTCACTGCCGGAGGTAAAGCTTTAGAGCTGGGTCTGGCTAGAGTCAGAAGTAACTGCATTACTGAGAGATTGAAAGGTTAATAGGAAACCAGCTGACACTGAAAGAGAACAATTAGAGAGGTTAAGGGGCTTAATATTAGATTAATGGTTGCCTGGAGGAGCAAAAGCAGAGATTTCAGGAAAATGGGAGAATGGTGTGCAGAAGGCTGTTTTTTTCATGGATGGAGAGCCCCAGGTTTGCTCCTGCTGCTTCCTGGATAAACTGCAAGAAGATGGCTCTGCCATACCTTGCCTGTCTTGCTCAGTCTTCTGTTTTCATCTTTCTTCCTCTTCTCCCATCTATTTGTCTCTGGAAGTCTCTTTGAGTTTGTTCACTCCACCTTAAGCACTGCCCGTGTGGTTTTATCATATTGTCTTCCTTGTGTTCCTTCTCCATCTTCCCACTGTCTCCATAAAGGTCATAATAAAATGATGCTTAGGATTTCCACAGCCCTTCATTCCTCTTCAGTGTGCTGCTCTCCAGAGACAAGGGTGGTGGGAATGTACACTTTTATCTGCATCAGCCATAACCAGGACTCAAAGCTTCAAAGAGGTAAAAAAAAAAGGTTTGTCAAAGATCAGATGACAGGTTTGTTTCCCAGATTTTTCTCCCCAGCTAGATGGACAATACTAACTGGTGAGGTCCCTGACTACCAGCAGTCATTTAAAAAGTCCTTTTAGCAAGAAAATATTGGACATAGTGAAGAGAACACTGATTCAGCAAGATATGAACTAGCACGGATTGATGGCATCTCCAAACGTGAAAGTGGGGTTAAAAATACTAAGGAGGAGACTCCCATTCAGCATCAGGAGTACATTCCTACCACATGGAGAGCCATACCTATGCTGCTCCCGTGTAGTGGGCTGAGAAGTGAGCAGACAGGTTAAATCATGCCTCTTACAGGAAGACTACAAAAGAAAGCAACTGTAGCTCGAAGGTGCTGTATAAAATAAGGTGTTCTCCCCACGGTGGCAATGTGTTTGGTATGAGCAGCAGAGGATTTGGGATGGACTCACTGCATCTGTTCAGTGCAGATTCCCCAGCCATAATGTGTCCTGTCCCATTTTCCCATGGCCACTGCAGTTGCTAACATAGTCACTTCCCTCACAGTCCCTGTGCCTCAGTGCCCAGAGAGCCTTGTCACACAGCACCACCAGCTGCTGCTTAGGATGATGCTGGGAGCATTGAATTGCCCCCTGCAACACTCCAGGGGACTCCTGAAAGCAGGGAGGGATTCTTGCCTCCTGCACCATCCGTGGCTGTTGCTCTCAAGGATCACTCCAAATGCACACGCTCCTTCCACAGGACAGGGAGAACTTCCCCTTGAGCGCCTGTCCCTTGGCTGCTTGTGTAGTCAAACAAGTGCAAGCTGGCTGGATCCTTCTGTATCTTACACTGTTTCCCACAGCACAGCCTTCCCTCTGAAAAATCTCTGCAGCAAGATTAGAAAGCAAGGCACTCAGCACTTCCTTCTAGAACTGTAAAAGCCAGACTGTGACTCCAACACTTTGCAGGCACCTGGCAGAAAAATTTCCTCCCTCCTGATAATGACAGCAAATGCCCCAGCCCAGAGAAGTTGTGGTTGTTCATGACATATTAGTCCCAAAATACTTGAAATGCAATGCTCTGGCTTAATGCAAACCTAAGGAGGTCGTCCTGAGAAAAAGCCAAGGAAGCTCTGGCTGGCATCAGAAGGCAGCTCAAGCTGTTTTCTTCTTATATCTTTGACAGCTGAGCACTGACTTCTTATCAGCTGGGACACTGCTGATCAACAGAAAGACCAGGAAGATCGCTGGTGAAGCATTCACTGGATGTATTATTCCTCGGGTCTCTCTTTCAAACAGCCACATCTGCTTAAAAGCAATGAGCCTGAAGGGACAGGCTCTCCCCCATCACCTTCACATTCTACGCAGGAGCACTTCTAAGGGCTAAAATAAACCTGCCCTATGAGTCTGGCGAGCCACATTCCTGGAGCTGCATGTCTGCTTCAAAAGATCTGATATCCTCTGAGTGCTGACCTCTGCCAGAGCCTGGGGGTACCCATCACCTGGAGCCTGAAATGCCCCAGAGTTCAAAGCACTTTTCAGCTAAGCATCTTGAAGTGCTGTACAAACAGCCATTAATCCTCAAATCATTCCTAGGAGCCAGGCTGTACTTATTTGGCTCACCATTTATCTCTGGAACTCACTGTGCCCGTTCTCCCGGCCTGGGGATGAAGGAAGGTAAAACAATATCTACCATTTCATAACAAATTGCAAATTAAATCGACTGCAGCTCAGCCATTAAGTGGAATGTTACCTTTTCCATAATCACCTCCTGCAGGCAAGCGCAACAGCTATACTTTAACAACTAGCTAAACTTTGACAGGCTCCGAGTGAGACCACCACCAAGTGGCAGAAGATGTCCAAGAGCAGAAATCAGGAATCCTACCTCTTGGTTTCTTGGCTGACCAGCTGAATTGCCTCTACCCCTCGCCCCTCTTAAAGATGACTGTCAAATGAAAAGAAATGCCACTTATGCCCTCTATGTGCCTTTGTAATAGATGAAGGAACCTGTAGGATTTCAGTCCAATGGAAAAAGTTTAAGCGTTTTTCCACTTGTTTTCTTACATGAGAAATGCAGGTCTTCAGCAGCCTAAAAGTCTCCGCTCTGTCTAGATCATAACAAAACCAGGACCGAACAAAGACAAAAGGGCAAGAACAGGTCGGAGGAGAGGAGAGGGGAGGGGATATTGAGCCGAACTCACAACGTGCTGTTTGCAAGCAACAACTGCATAAACAGAGTAACAAAATGACGCACAAAATATCAGTCAGAAATTACATGCTATTCAAGAGTTGATTTTCCCTCGGCTCCTGTCAGGGTGTGAAAATCCACAGAGGTCAAACTCTGAATACCCCAGGAGATCTGCACAGGAAGAAGAGAAGAAAAAAAAGAGAAAAAGATCCTCATACCTTTTTCTTCTCAAACAGAAGCCATAAGTGGCATGAAATTTCAAATGAGAGACTCAACCTACAGGAATGTGGAGGACTGGGCAAAAGCAGAGTAGTGGATGTCCTTTGTGTGCCTCCTGTGTTGGCCAGATTCATGCAGAGGAATCCCTGGAGAGGAGATGCTGAAGGAAAGGAGCATGGGGATGGGTGGAGTAAACCAACAAAACAAAAGGCAATTACAAAATGAAGCGGAGGTGAAGAAAGCAGCAGGACAGGGCTGGAGCAAATGTCAGCACACAGAAGAAACGGTCCCATTTCAGTCCAAAAAGTGGAAAGGTCACTCTGTCAGTTTCTAGCTGACAAAGCTGTCTCTTCTCTGCCCTTTTCCTACAGCTCCCTCTCCTACCAGCTCCAGGGAGGCAGCAGAACCTCTGCTCTGGTCTAAGACCAGAAGGCAGTACAGAAGAATTTTAGTCATTTCCAGCTGTACCTGTTTAAACTACTTCTGTGGCTGGAAGGTGTTATTACATCTAGTCCACAATAGACTTTGCACTGCTTTAATAGCCTGGGATCAAACCTGTATGACCAGAGGGTGGAGGGAAGGGTGGCAGGGGGCGGGAGGGGGAGCAGGAGGGTATTGCACTGTACTGAAAGGTGTGTCATGGAACAGGTCGTGTCTAGATGTGGCTGAGGGGTGCACAAACTGTGTTTGCACAAGGGCATTTAGTTGCAAGTCGCTGGGTACTTTGAGGGCTAAAAACCAATTCAGTAAGCAAAAGCCTTTCCTCAGGAAATCTGTTTTCCTAATTCTTTGAAAATCCACCCAGGTAGCTCCTCCAGAAATCTCCATGCACTGAGCATTAAATAATAATCTGTTAAAATTACCTTCCCCCTGTCCAACTCCCTGCCAGTAACACTTCATTGCAATATCTAGATGTCTTGAAACCCAGGAGAAGTCCAACAACTGCCTGCAGCAACCCTGTGTAAATCTTGAGGCAACCCCTTCCCTGTGTCAGGAAGCAGCTAAATACACTGACAGCCCAGCTCACAGCCCCTTCAGGCCTTGCCCGAACTTTCCAGGCCAAACTGGTGCCTTGAGGTTGCCTTGAGCTGTAAGGACACCATTCCCCTATAAAAGGGAGCTGTAAGAGACTGCGAGGAGCACTCTGTCAGAGTCTGCAGCAGCCAAGCAACTGCTGATCCTAGAGCGGTGCCTGCTGGCCAATCATATCAGAAGCACTTGGAAATATTTCCAGAGATCGAAGTTACAGTCAAGTTCAGGAAGGTATTTCTAGGGAAGAGCTTCATGTCCAGTTCTGCCGTGTTTTTGCCAGAGAGCTGTCATCCAAGTTCCCACCTGCTGCAAACAAGCTGTCTTAGTTTTATGAATGTGGTATTTATTTCTATTGGATCTCCAGCCCCATGCTGTTTCTCATCTTTCTTTACTCTTTGAGGTTTTATGATTTTTAAGCCAGTCCCAAGGGATGACTTCATTACTTTGGTATAACTGATGCTGTCTTGATAATGCAATTCCCTGTGAAAGTTCTGCTTCTCGACAGAGCCTTCCTAGCAAGCTCCTCAACCTGTCTAATGTTGGAGTCTAAGAACACAAGGCACCTCTAATCCCTTAGAGCTTTTGAAAAGTCTGACATTTTACATACCTTTGACGTACAGAAACATGCTCAAAATTCTAACACTCTTGTGCAGGCTGTGTGAAATGGCTCCCAAAACCCCTGTTCTTTTACTGTCCTTCTGATGTGCTGGGGAGGGAAATATTGCTACTGGTGAAACAGCTCTCAACACAGAGGCAATGTCTTGCATGCTTACAAAATGATGAATACGAAAGAGATGAAATCACGAAGAAATTATCTTCAGAGACACAATGTAGCATTCTTATGCCACTGCCACAGATGTATAATCAAGTATTACACTGGAATTCATCATCAACCTGAGGGTCTGGAGACAATTTAGATAGGAACAATAGAAAACAGGTAGTGTATCTTGTAATTCATGAATTTACAGTATGAAAGACAATATTGTGCTATCAGAAAATTGGAATTATCTCCCCCAAGGCCTACAGCTCTTTTAGGTAAAAACACACACCATAGACAAATGCACATACAGAGCCCTGCTTCTAAGGCAGGAGTTTAAAATGGCTAAGACTGGTAATGGGAAAGCATTGCATCCATTGCCACTTGGCTTCCAGGGACTGAAACAGTACAGTGAACTCTGTTTTGGATCCATGTTTTCTCACTGATAGAAGGTGGTACCATGTTAGGCAACCTCAGAGAGATTTCCCATAACTCATGTTTGTTTGGTATTTTGCCACACTTGAACTGTCAGTCTGACATTTTACATCCCCAGCATAAACAAGGTAGATGTAGGTGGGAGGTGGGCAGGCAGGCAAAAACAATGGTAAGGTTGTTAAATGCCTTTTTGAAGAACTGAATGTTATCTGTACATCTGTATGAACTCCCCCGAGCTGTGCATAAACCAAAACATTCAGTTGAATATGTATTTAAGGTAGACACCAGCTAGATGTCTGTGTTAAACCAGAAGCTGCACAAATTTTTACCATCCTATGGTTTCAGCAGATGAAGGGATCCCTCTCTCCACATCCACTCCAGCACAACTCAGTGGAGACTGCTACATCTGAGGAAAACAGACTCCAAGCAGTTCACAGCCTAGCACAAGGACTCTTCTCCTGGCAAATATTGCAGTAACTTAAACCATTTCTATTCTGAAAGTTCCTGCACTCTAAGAGGCTAATAATCTTCCTCAGCTTACTTCCCTCCCCTGTATGAGCAGCACATGATACAGAGATGCACACACACATTCACAGAACATAATAATACGATTTCCAGATATCATTGGCCTTCACCTAACAAGTCAAAGCACCAGCTTGTACTGCTCATTCTAAGTAGCTTTTCCCCTGAATGCACTGTTTCTACGAGTTAGTTTTCTAGCAGAAGGGGAGAACAAGAGCTCAGGGAACCCCATCTTCTGTGCTGCCTAAACACATGGAGTTCTCCCAACAGAGTCCATACATGGAATACCCTGCTGAACCAGCTTGTGCATTCCCTCTTTCCCCCTTTGTGCAATGAAAGATCTTGCTAGTAGCAACTGAAGGTGAATAGAGCTCTGTCTTAGCCTTCTGAAGGCCCCAAGACTACACAATCATACAGGAAAGCCAAGGCTCAGTCCTTGATCAGATCCTACCACCGTCTGCACAGACCACAGAAAATTTGTTTGGGAAAGGGTCAGTGCTATGGTGTAACTTTGTAACTCAAAGATCTCTGAAAGTGAATTATTTAAAAGTACGTCTTCGGTTATTCTCAAAAGAAACGCCAGGGGGCTACACAAAGGTAATGCAAAAAAAAACCCAAACAAAAAAACCCCAAACCAACAACCAAAGAACAACATATTAAATGTTGGAGCAGGATCTATTTACTACCAGCAACAGGATCTGCTGAAAACAGTCTATTTTCACCATAGGGAGAATAAGGGAAGACTGTGCAGAAAATACTGAATTCATCAATCCCTAGTCTTTCAATGTTTGATTTTGCTGCTTCAATGAACTTGTCATAATCTATTTGGTTTCAGAAAGAGAAAATTGAAAAACAAACATATAATATATAAATATGGAGCACATTACTAGTGATTACAATGCTTCAATTCACCATATACATGTTAGCACTGTGAGACAGCACTGATCAGAAAAAGTGAGTTCTTGTTCATATACAGCAGAGTTGATCAGAGGACTTTCATATTTAACCAATGTTGTTGAGCAAAACTCAAGAGTCAGAGCCATGACAGAGTCTAAGAACAGTAGCCTGGCTGCATTCCATGCGCTGATTTATATATATAACAGTGATGCCAAATTAGGTATTATTTTCCATGACCCTTTTGCCTACTAGGCTGGCCACAGGAACCAACCAGGTCCACAGCATTGGACGACAGTGAAACTTTTCTCAGGATGCTGGTATGTTTCAGAGTAGATGTAATTTAGCAACTGTGCAAGAACACTGAGCAATAAAATGTCTTGGTAAAGATCTTCTCTTCCTGCCCTTGTGAAGGAAAAGAAAAGCAGTGGAGATAGGAAATAGAAGGGTCCTCAGAGCCCAGCACACAAGCACAGGACACTATCAGTCTACATGTAATGTGATCCACAGCATCCCTGAGTCACAATATCTTTTTACAAGGAACAAGTCCTCCACCTCTGTGGGATGGCCCTCAACCACGAAGGCCTTCAACCTCAAAGATCCCCCAGCCACTTCCTTGTAATTTCCTTATCGAATCCAAATTTTGTCCCATCGTGCCTGCTGGCTTTGCATTACCCTAAATTATAATCATTGCTGAGATCATTTCCCCCAAGGGTCCAGGCCTCTCTTCCTGATGTTCTAAAGATAAGATGTGTCACGGCCTAGCAAATTTCTAATTTCTTTAAAAAAAAAAAGTTAATTATATTGACCCTTGAAAGCATCTACAACAAACCATTGCACAGGGCAAGCCATCCCCACACTCACCACATGCCCTTCGAGTAAGTGGCCTGCAACCTGTCTCCTACAGCTCTTAATGCAAAAAATGCCAAACAGCTGATCCATAGGTAATTCATCATCAGAAGTCTTTTTCTCTCCCTCTGAATCTATGGCTTTTCTTGGAAAACTTCCCACTCCACCCAGCAGAGAGAACCTGGGAGTAATTCCCTACACTGCTGCGTTTAAGTCCTACCCTGGCAGAGCAGTGTCACCTGGACACAGAGTTTTGGGCTGCCATTCTGGCATCTAAAGCTTCTTGCCTCTTTGAAGTATTGTTTCACTGAGAGAGTCCTCTGGCTTGAATGACAGACACCACCTTCACCACCAAGGATTTTTTATTAGTTTAGTTAAAATTAGTTATTTACTTTAGCTTAACATTCACTGAAAACTAAGAACTTGCAACTGTAAATGAAATGTCTGAAAATGTATTTCTCAACAAGACCTAACATGGATATACTGCTATCAATGGAAAAACAGGGTTCCTCTGTTGCCAGGACTGCAAAACACAATCAACTGCATAAGGCAAGCATTTCAAAAGATTATTCTGTAGCCCTAAAATAGTCTGTTTTGCAGTACTCCGCACAGAATATCTGGACCTTCTTTGCTCTTACCTACCTACCATTCATCTCTCAGTTCCCCTCCATCCTGTCTTCCTGGTCCAACTCTATATCCTCTTTTCCCCGCTCTTCTTCAGGAATCAAACAAGGATTAAAAATGCAGGTTCAAAGTGCACTGATTGTCCCCATTGAAGAGGAATGGTAAACAAACGAAACTGGAAATTACAGAAGAGGAAAACATATTCTAAATGGAAAACTTGTGATAGCCTACGCATTATATTTTCTAGGAAGAGGGGCACAGCTGCTAGAAAAAATTGACAAGTTTTGGAATCACAGGCATATCCTCAGATAACCAATAGGAATTGTAATGAATGTCATTATGATTCGTGTCAGTGAAAGCCAAATGGGTAATTGCAGCCCCCATAGAGGGAACAAGTTGTTGTTACTACAGAGGTGCTGTAAATTATGGTGAAACTGTTTAGTTTCTCTTCTTTACCAAAACAATGTAAATTATGGTAGAAGTCCTTAGTTTCTCTTCTTTATCAAAACAATGGGAGTTATAGTAGAACTGTTTGGTTTCTCTTCCTTATCAAGGTAATATGAATTATGGTAGAACTGGTTAGATCTGTTTCCCTATCAAGGAAATACTTGAATTATGGTACCACTGTTTAGTTTCCCTGAGCCCTTATCAGGGAATACATGAATTATAGCAAACGGAACTGACACAATAAAGAAACATGTGTTGAAGACTGTTTAGTATCACATTGCAAAATGTAGATGTATATTATGTAATGAATATGTATGACGTAACTGGATAAACCCCCAATCTGTGCTGTGTTTGCTGTGCAGATTTTGGGGAGCGCAGACTCCTACCGCATCCAGTGTGCTGTTTGCTTTCACCATATAATAAACTCTTATTCTAAAACCTATTTTGGGTCTGAGACTCTGTTTCTCACAGGATGAAGAAGAAGCTGCATTATATTCAAGTTTTTACTCAAGTTTTATAATTGGCATATAAAACTTGGCAGAGTAGAACCTTGGGTGCATACTCAGGCAGAGGATACACTGATTTCTTCCATGACTGCAGTAGTGTACTGGTTTAGAAGTAAACTGGTGGGAGAAATGAACTCAGCTCAAGAGAGATTACAACTCAAGAGTTACAATTTACTGAAAAGACCACAATAGATACAATGATACAGAGAAAACTGGTTTTAACCTGCAAAGACAGGTGTATAACCCAGCACCTCGGGGCACAAACAGAATAGCATTCATTAGCCCCTGTGCTGAGCACCTCGTGGCCCTCCTGAGTGTAAAGTAAAAGGACAGGAAATCTGTTGGTGAGGATGATGGTCTCAGTCTTGTCCAGAGTGGCAGTCACAGTCCTGTTGAGGTTCTGATCCTCTGCTGGATCTGACAAGTAGTACCAGAAGTCCCAAAACCCCAAGATTATATATGCTCAGGTTCAGGTGGGAATGCTAAGTACCTCCCCCAGGGCGTGGAGTTTCACAATGGGTGATTTAACTCTGTGAGTCATGGGACATTTTTTGAATCTTTGATGGTCCAGATCGTCGTAGCTGCCTATTATGCCAGTCCATTATGGTCCATTAGCAGAGATGACCCCACAGGCGGAGTGTGAAAGTGCTAATGCCTCTCTGAGGGGAGTTACCACAGGTGAATCACTGGTGTGAAGACAAAGAAACAATCCCCAGCCTCACAGAGTTCTTTAACACCCAGCCTGAGGTGTCAGGAGTACCTTGGGCAGCTGCTGCAAACAATCCATGATTAACAGTCCATCAGAAATTACATACACGGTGTAGAATACACAGTTTTGGTTATACCCACATGGTGATAAACTGGCCCTGGCTCCTGTAACTAGGACTAGTTAAGCCACAGGAGCCAATATGGTGCCTCATGGTCAACTCCAGTGAACACCTTTTAAGAAGGAAAGTTCCCTTGAGGTCAACTGTATAGCACAGTTCCTCTGAACTTTGTTCACATGCTCATTGGGGTGCATAGAAATGTTTCTTGTCCTTGTAACTACACCACACTTCAAACTGCACCCAGAGATTGTCAAGCACACAAGTTCACCTCCCCACTGCTGCTTGATTGTCAGTAAATTAACCCGCTACTGCTTGAAGAGCGTTGCAAACTTGTGTTGTAGCAGCAGCATGACATATAGGCTGTGTGTCACCTTCCTGCAGTCTGCCAGGTTCTAAGGCCCAGATAAGTCTGCTCAAAAGAAAACCGTGTCGCCTGTGGGTGTTCCTGCTGTCCCTAGCTTTTGCTGCAGTCCTGCTCCTGGAAGCCAGTCCTCACAACTCTGCCTGTATAGCCACCTGCACAACTGTGGTTTGAGTTTCATACCCAAAATCCATAGTCAGTTCCACAGTAACAATCGAGCTCTGATCTCACTTGTTCTGGCATTAACAAAGAGCAACATCTCCTGCAGACACTGCTTTAGCAGGTTACAGCTAGTACAGACCAAGGCAACAATCAGGGTGTATCTTGTGAGCACGAGTACTTAGCAGCAGCTTCTACTCACTGAGTCCCTTTTTAGCAAAAATCAGGTCTCAACATCAGCATGTGCTGGGACTGAGTGATGTCAGGGGGCAGGCTCGCTTCCTGGAATACAGTCAGCATTTCCTGGATTCAAGTTATACATAGACCAGAAATAACTCTGCATCTTGAATGAGTTTCTGCTATTGAAAACTGCCTATTTTTGCATTCACTGCAAGATAAAATTAGACACAAGTTGTTCACAGAAAAATATGTTTATTCTTCTTCACTGGTTGTGCAGAAAACATTTGGAGACAAGGACATGGGGAATGGCACTGCAAATGCTGTCACCAAAACTGACAAGAAGACAGGTCAATTCATTGTCCCAAATGTTTGACTTCACAACCGTATAGAAAAAGAACCCAAAGTCTACCTATCACAAAACCCAAAGAACAGGAACAATATAACAAAGCTTCACTGTTGCTTTGAAACCTGCAAACTCTACACTTCTACCAGAAGTTTCTCATGCACAGCAGGCACAACAAAGTGAATGGGTAAAAGCAGGCAGTGAGAGACTGTAGAGCCTTCAGCTCTTGGTCTTATGTCAGCCTCCCATATAACTGGGTTGAGTCCTGATAATGCTTCAAAATTCCATTAATTATGCTGAAGACTTCCAGCAATTGTGGTTAATTAACCACAACGGCTTACAACTTTTGAAGGCCATTGCTTTTTGCTTTGTAAACAATGTAAATGGTATCAGGTGTCAAGGAATTTCCAAAACCACATTCTATATGAGACTTCTGCATGCTGTTTGGCATTAAATTGCACAGGATACATGGAGACCATTAAATGAAGCAGTATAGTTTCTGGGAGCAATTTCAGCCAGTTCCTCCAGAAGAGAATCAATGTTTTACCATTATTTCTCACATTAGTAACAGAAAACAAGCCTTTGTCTAAACAAGAAAAGAAGATACAAATTCAGTCTTAACACAATATAAATGACAAAGGACATCTTTGCAGGGAGACTTATTAAAAAGTTACTAAGAAGCGTTATCCTGATAAATTCATTGATGGAGCAATGGAGGACAGTTGGCCCAGGAACACTGACTTCAAAATAATCTTAATCTGAAATGATGTTTTACATATATATATAACTTTTTTTTTTCGAGGGGGCGATCAGTTAGTGACTTCTAAGGTTAAATAAATATATATATAAAATATATATCACAAAAAGATACTACAAAGTTTTTGACATCTTAAGTATTTTTAGTAAGTTATAAATATTTATATACATCAGTAGAGGGAAGACATCTAGCCCAACCAAAAGATCATTTGGATATGCAGTGCAGCACCTGTAAACCATCTAAACCACATGTGTAGCAATAAGGGAAGAGTTCATTTTCTGTAAGGTTCATACTTCCTACAGTAGGACAGGGTATGGGCAGAAGTTACCTATGGTCCTTTTCAGACAGTTAAGAAGTAGAGGATAAAGGTCTGAAGGCTACAGGGTGACAGGAAGGAAACAGACCTCAGAAGGAAAAAAAATAGCAGAAGGGGGAATGAAGATACATGCACAAATGCATGCAGCATGGAAAGCAAGCAGGCAGAATTAAGGCCCTCCACGAGTTCACAGAACTACAACATTGTTGTAGTAGCTGGGACACAGTGAGGTAGCTTGCATGACTGGAGCACTGCAGTGGATGCAGGGGAGCTCTACAGGAAAGGCATGGAGGTAGGAAGATTAAAAGAGACAGCTTTCTCTGTGAAAGAGTGGCTCAAAGGTATGGAACTCTGATGCAGAACAGGTGACAGGCTGTGAGCTCATGGATCTCCATCCCAGGAAAGCCCAATAGGGGTAACACCATGGTTGGAGCATGCTACAGCCCATCAGATCAGGGTAAGGAAGGAGGTTAAGCTCAAAGAAGGCTCTGACTTGCAGACTCTGGAATGTATGGGGGAACTTCAGGCATCTGCTGGAAAGGCAGCACAACAATTCCAGCAGTCAGGAAGATTTCTGAGCAGAGTAAGGGACAACTTCTTCACACGGGGGCTACTGGATACACCCTCAAGGGCTGATGTGCCACTGTATCTGCTGCTCACTGACAGAGAAGGACTGGATGGGGATGTGGTCATAAATTGCTCCCTTGGTTGTAGTGACCAAGAAACAGGTCCAGATACTGAGAGGAGTGGGGAAGGTAAACATCAGAGTGTAGGCTCTGAGCTTACGGAGAGGAGGACTTTCCTCAGGTTTGAGCACAGGCCATGCTGATGGTCAGGAAAACAGGCAGGGAAATCAGAAGATCAGCCTGGCTAAGCAGTTGTGGGTGCCACACCACTGGCAATATTCAAGGTCAGGTTGGATGGGGCTTTGAGCAACATGGTTCTAGTGTATGATGTCCTTGTCCATGGCAGAGGGGTTTGGACTAGATAATCTTTAAGTTTGCAGATGATGTGTTATAGGTTCAGGTTCTAAAGGAATTTTTCTTCCCCCACCCTCACAATGAGGAGTGAATTGTCCTCGCCCGGGCCATTTGTCTCTAACAAAAGAACCAAGAGTACTGTGCTTAAGAGTGGGGGAGAGTGGCACACGGGTTTTGGAGAGTGGGCAACGGGAGTCGGCAGGGAGAGACGGCGGAGGGAGAAACCCCGGAGTCTTGGGTTTCTTTCTTGCTTTTCCTGCTGTTTCCCTTTCCCATACCTGGATTACAAAGCTTTGATTTTTTTGGGACTGTTTGTGGACTTTTGCCCGAGAGAGAGAGAGACAGAGACAGAGACGACATCGCTAGCCGGGGGGGGCCCCTT
>VXAU01001197.1:0-15251 GCA_013399695.1 Formicarius rufipectus | reverse complement strand
ATATATATATCATAGCTAGGAACTGTTATCCTTCCATTTATCATACCTTAATTAAATTTTGTTTTGAAATTAAAGGACACTTGTCTGTTTTAGTTATAAATTTTTCTAAGTTCTCTAAACTTAGACATGATGCCAAATTGTGGACAAACTGTCAACATACTAAAGGACTGGGCTGTCAGAGAGCCCGAGACAGGGTACAATTAAAAATGAACAAATGTAAAGCTCTGGGAAAGAGGAACCGCTTGCAATGATACAAGCCAGGGTCTTGCTAGCAGGGGAGCAGTTCTGCTGAAAAGAACCAGAGGGACATCAATAAGCAGCAAGTAGAATATCAGCCAGCAGTGTCCCCTGTCAGCAAAGGGGGCCAACAGCATCCTGGTCTGCACTAACAGGAGCTTAGACAGTAGACTGAGGGTAGTGATTATCCCCTTCTACTCTGCACATATTAAATAGACTGCATTTAGAACACTGATGTAGTTTTGGGCCCCTTCAAGTAGGCAGAGATCAATAAAATTGGAGCAAGTTCAATGAAGGGCTACCAAGATGGTCAGAGTGCCGGTACTGCAAGGAAGGAGAAGTTGAAGGCACTGTATTTGTTCAACCCTGGAGAAGAGTGGGCTTTGGGAGAGTACTTAATAGCATTCTTCCCAGACTTACTGACCATTAAACTGATCATTAAGAAGATGGAGATAGTAGTTCCTGGTGGGGGAATGAGACATAATAGGTGTAAGTTGAAACAAGCAGAAAGATGAAAGGAGAGCTTCTGATCTCTGGTTGCCATTGTCAAACCTTCATGATTCTTTACACATACCAAGTTCAAAATCAACTGAGATGGCTTTCAGCTTTCAAAAACTAGCAGCATGCAGAAGCAATAAAAAACACTCCAAAGTCTGATGTTCTGAAAACATTAATATATGGTGTTTTTTGTCTTTGATTCCTTTTGAGCTTCATTATACATATGACCTTAGTTTTCAAGTTTTCTTTCAAGTCACAAACAACCTAAAACATACAATTACTCTTTAGAAATACAGAGGCTGGGATTCTTTTAGAATAATGTGAAGCAGAAGACATAAAAAAAAAGAACCCTGAAAGTGCAAATATTATAAACAGCTTTAGGAAAAAGCCCAAAACCATGGCTAACAGCAGTGAAACTTTGTTCCAGTGCAACAACAAACTGAAATGCAGTTTTATCACAAAGTGAACTACTGTCAGGAGATGATCATTTTGTCAAGCTTCTGCCAGCTTCAGGAGATAGCTTTGTCTGGAGCACTGAGCTCCTGTTGGAGAACCAACAGGAACTAAAGGAAGTTCTTGGAGAACCAAGAACTAGAAAATGCAAACTTCCATCCACCTGGGTCTGCAGAAGGATGAACTGTCTTTCCTCTGAATGTAAAGAGGTACTTATCAAAAACTGCATAGAAACCTGTTTTTGATTTGTCCACGTTCATGTAAAAAGATATAACTTTGTTAATATCTAAGTAGCAATTATAAAATGGAAGACCTAAGGCCTTTTCTATGTCAGTAAAGCACCATATTTTAAAACTGAATAGAAAACAATTTAAAAGATTGAATTTGTGATTTGGCCTCTTTATCTTCACACAGTAACACTAGATAAGGAGGCTGTCCCTTCTGAGAAAACAAAAATAGGCACTGGAAATAGCTCGACTAGTCTTCAAAGTAGTTCTTTATGAAGCTCTGACTTCATTGTTTGTGGAAGACTTTCAAGTGAAAAGGTATCAGCTCCTTCACTGCTGAATTTTACAGTTTCTCTTCCATCTTTGGTCCAAAAAGCAATTATTTTCTTAAGATTTAAGATCTGAAACAGAAGAATAAGAAAAGCACAAGTAAATAACTGTCTTTTCTCCTAGAAATTTAAGTAATTATATGAGAATACCGCAAGCTCTAAATACTAATAAAGTGTGAAGATGAATTAAGACATGGTCACATGACTTACAACAATACTGTTAGATCATCTATGTGACCCATGGCATCTGATAGCCACTAGATGTTTTACCCAAATTATCTGCTCATGATTAGACATGTTCCTCTGCAACTGGAGCATGTTAAGAACTTTTATTACTTACTACCAGCCACCTGCTAAGCAGCTGGTAACCTGTGACACTGTTCTGACTCCATGACTTCAGATCAAATAACCCAGCAATTAAGACACCACTTCTATGCAAAGGTTTTATGCCTATAATCTCAGTATAGCTGTGCATCAGACATGTATGTGATGCTGCCGCTATTTCTTCCACACAGTATATGCCAGATGCTTTTGGAGTTTTCATTTTTGAGGATTGCAAATACAGTTCTTATTTGACCAGAAGGAAACTGAAGACAAAGGGAAGTTACAGTGCAGAAAGCTAGAATCCAGCACGTTCAAGATTACATCCCCAGCCTAATTGACCACATACAACAGCTCTAACCAGGCTGACTTCCAATAAAGTATACACAAACCCTCTTACATGGGTGTTTTCACCTTGGTGCACACAGAGCAACTGCGTAAGGGGAACCACATGGATGTGCCAAGGCACTGTGCCTTCAGTCTTTGCTCCTATTTTGATAGCACTATTCACCCGTGCCACTAATCTCCAGCTTAGCATCACTCCAACCTAGGATAAGATGTCAGGAGATGGTGACATATGGTACTCATCTCTGTAGACGATTAGGAAAAAAAAGATGTCTCTAGTTTGGTTCTCACAAAATTCCTGGATAAGCCTGAGGCACTTTCGTGATCTTTATGTTTAAACTCCAAGCAGGTTTACTGCTTTACTTACAGGTGGCTTGTGCCAGCTTGATGACGAGACTAAAGAACACGATTGAAAAGTCAGCTGGGACAGGTGTGGGGAGGTGTGTGTGAATTATTCCCTTGTGCCTATGCAGTGAGAGGGTCTGAACGTGAAACAGGGTTCTTTCATAGTGGTGGTGATAAAACAGCAGGTTTCATACTCCCCACAAAACATGCAAAATGTTCTGTTTCCACATGTCTTGCAAATAGCACTAAAATAAACACAGCTACACCTGATGTCTTGGCACAGTGTAGCAGCAGCACCATTTCAGATGTTAAACCTTTAAGCGTGATGCAGGAGTACAGTTCAGCCAAGTGTGCAGCCTGTGCAAAGCAGCACATCACATAGGCCAGGAAAAACACACTGACTTACTTCATTTGTTCTTCAGTATTATTCCTTGGTAACTAACAGGATCTGACTCAGTTATTAGGAGACGTCACAGCTTCCTCTGCAGCTATACAGCCCTGTTTCAAGTCTGTTTCCCTGTTTCATGACAGTTTCATCAGCAGTTTTGTCTGCAACAGTCTGGTTTTTTATAGGCAGTTCTAACTCTCTCCCACCCTTCCACTCATCCATGAGATTTTTTTTCGAAAGAAGAAGTTTCTGCTGTCTCAGGGAATCAGTTTGGAAACAAAACCAATCTCAAGTTGGAAGGCAACTGTAAGGATCATGAAGTCCAACTCCCTGCTTCTCTTGGAACTACCTAAAAATAAACCACATGACTAAGAGAGTGATATCTACACTCTAAGTTTGGCTTCCAAAGTACATGGTAGTGTAGCAGAAAATCACGCTGAAGAGTTACCTGTACAGAATCCAAAATTCCTATCTGTGAAACAGGAAGATTCCAGACAGATTAGCTGAAGGTATAGCAGGGTGTTATATCTCAAAGTCCTTGGTCCTTGTGATAGCCAGGTGGGAAATATAGAGGCAATTTCCCCAACCTTACAGATTCAATGGTAGCATGGAGAAGTGCAATCATCTACCACCAATAATTGTGAATTTCTCAGTTTCCCAAGGACCCAGTAGAAATGAATGATCTGCCCAGAAGTAATTTCCCTAGTGTTGTGTAACATTTTTTCAGAAGTCTAACCCAAACTATTTGATGATTCTAGGCAAAACTGTGCTTAAATATGTAATAAAACTTTCTCATTGCTGGTACGTCTGCAAAACTTAGATGGACTAAGATGATACTAAGAACCATTGCTGAACTTTGAATCCATCTGTTGAGAGCAATAAGCATACTGGCTTTACTGACTCCTCAGCCACTATAAGCCTTTACCTGTTGGAATGAGTCCAGATAAGGGTCACAAATATGATCAAAGGGCTGGAACACCTCTCCTAGAAAGATAGGCTGAGAGTGTTGGGGTTGTTCAGCCTGGAGAAGAAAAGACTCTGGGGAGACCTTGTAAAAGCATTTGAGTACCTTCCAGTTTACAAGAATGATGAACGACTTTTCACAAAGGCATAGAGTGATAGGACAAGGGGAAATAGCCTTAAGATGAAAGAGGGTAGGTTTAGATTAGATATTAGGAAGAAATTCTTTACTATGAGGGTGATGACGAACTGGAACAGGTTGACCAGGAAGGTTGTGGATGTCTATTCCTGGAGTGTCCAAGGCCAGATTAGATGGGACTCGGAGTAACCTACCTAGTGGTTCCTTGCTCATGATAGGCGGACTGGCACTAAGTGATCTTTAAGGTCCCTTCCAAACTAAACCATTCTGTGATTCTAAACTGGCTAAACTGGCCAGTGTTCTGTATACTTCTATCACAAATATCCGACTCCCTGTCACACACCACACAAGCACATGCCCACCACACCTATGCCACTTCCCTCCTAATAATTCTCACTTTTGTTTTCTACCAGAGTATAAAGGGGTCAAAATCATACACAGCCAGGCCCACCATTGCCAATCCCAACCTCTGTGCCAGTCAGCACACTCTTCCAAGACACAGGATCCTTCACCTTCACATACCTTCTTTACTGTAGCTGGAAGAGTTGTTCAAGTGCTCCCCCGTTCCAACTTCTACACCCTGGGTTGTTTCTGCAAGGACAAAGGCAAAACACAGTTAATCCTGGACCTCACAACACTCTGCCTCTCTAGCCCAGATGGACCAAGGATGATCCAACTGAGATCTGGGCCATTCATTTGGCATCAGTAATAACTCTGGCCAACACGCCCCATCCCCATGGGACCACCATACAACACCTCCCCCCCACCTCCATACCTCACTCTGCACTGTCTTCATGACCCCTTACAGACCCTGCAAAGGGGAAGCATGGGAGGCACTCAGCGGCCGTGGTGCCACCCATAACTTCACATCCAGAAGCACTAGGCAAAAGTCACAATGAACAAGGACTGTTCCACAGTTACCTCCTTCATTTATGCCATAGTCATCTCCATGGTAGGCCAGCACGCTCATGTTCTCAGTAAAGATGTGTGCAGAGAGATCAAAAGACAACTACAGTCCCCTGCCTTGCTCTTCTTCAAGCTATGGCTCTATTGCATAAGACTGAGTTGCTAGTTACAACTCACCATGTTGCCAGCACCATCAGTTAACACCAAAAAGCCAACAACTTTCCCCCAGGACAGTTCCCCATCTCAGAATAGGCACTCACCTTCGTCAGCTACATCACGGTCAGCTGCATGCTTGGATGTCTGGGTGCTGCTCTGCAAGGCAGAGAGTTCTGAAAAAGAGATCACAGCAGAGTTACAGTCCTCCACAGTTGTCACTGCTTAACTTCACAGTGGTGTCAGTCATTGCCTAGAGATGAGACACCAGCTACAATTCATAAGACAAACAGAAACACTGAAGTTCACTCAGGGAGGAAGCCCAGGAGGTCTCTAACTTGACACCATTCTCAATGAAAGGTCAACATTCAGTTCTAGACAGGTTGCTCAAGACTTTCTCCAGTCAGGTCTTAAAAACCTCCAAGGGTACAAACACCATGATGACTCTGTGTAGACTGTCGTAGTGATTAGTTAGACTTAGAGGCAAAAATCTTTTTCTTCATATCCAAACAGAATCTCCACTGCTTCAATTTCGGACCATTACCTTGATATCCTACTAATACACCTCAGTAAACATAGCAACTCAGCCTTCTTCTCAACATCCCCATAAGTATTGGCAGCTGCAGTTGTGTACCCTGAGAGCCTGCTGTTTTCTAGAGTTGAACAAGCCCAAGTTCTTCAGCTTCTCCTAAGAGGAACTGTGCTCCAGCTCCTGACCGTGTTGGCATCACTTGTTTAAATTTATCAGCACTTCCAGCACTGGGTGGGCAACGTTTCTCACCCAGATGGTGGTTGGGCACTGAACAGGCTCCCCACAGAAGTGGTCACAGCACCACACCTGAGTTCAAGAAGCAGTTGGACAACATTCTCAGACACATGTTGTGATTATTGGGGTGTCCTGTGTAGGGCCAGGAGTTGGACTCAATGATCCTGATGGGTCCCTTCCAACTAAGCATATTCTATGATTCTGTGATAGGATCCTGGCCACTTTGCCTACTGGGTCAACAGCACTGACTGCTCCATAGAACAGGCACTTACCTTGCTGATTTTCACCACTGTTAAGTGTCTGGTCGTCTTCCAGGGTACTGTCCTCCTTGTCCAATTCTCTGTCTGAAAAGAGATGAGAGTATATAGCTACAGTCCCTCAGGAGTACACTCCATTGCTTCTTCCCCTCACCAGCACAGGTCATTGCTCGGTGCTGTCCAGAGGTCAGTAGCACACCTTCTCCTCTGCAACTGTTATGTAACACTGTGCTATCAGCTGAAGCTCTGTTTAAAGTTGCTTTGTACACACATTTCAAAGAACATCATAGCCTTGCCTACTGTTACCCATCAGCAAAGGAGTGGCTGGGTGTTGCCTAGAGTGCTGCAGGGTGTACCATGTAGAAGTGCACTAACTCCCCTTTCTGATGTTCCCTCTCTATAGTGCTACTAAATATAGTAATTTATTTTATTCCTCTAGTGTCCAAACTGACAACCTCTATCTATGGACCTGATTCTCTTTTGCCTAAACTGTATGTTTCCCTCCTTTCTTCTTTTAGACAGGCATAAAATAAGCCTCCTTCTCTTGTATCCACATCTACATATGTGGAAATAGTTACGCAAGTGGTAAGACAATCCCACAGTGCACCACACCTTCACCATCAGGTACACAATCCCTGTTTCTTCAAATTAAGAAAGCTGTTGTACACCCATTATAATTCAGGCAGGGAGAGTAAGCAGCAAAACCCCTTCTCCAACCCCTTTATAATCAGCTACTTGTGGAAAACGGCCAAGAGTTAGTGAGTGAATGAATCACTAGTGCAACAGACTGGGGGGAAAAAAACACATTTTTTTTTTCTGACTTGAACAATAATGATCAATTTCACTAGCCCTTTAGAGTAAAAAGAACTTCTAGAAAAAGTACAGGTCCTGGAATTTCCTTGGAATTTACACTGACTGTGTCAAGAAAACAAAACCGGAGCTTTGCATAGCTGCCTGATGAATTTAGTCAAAAGACTTTAGGAGTGTAAAAAGCAAGGGGAAGATATGACATCCAAAAATGGTGCTTGTCTAAGGAAAGAAGCCTGCAGTATCTCCCAAACAAGAATTTTACAAGCTTGTAAGCATCCCATCTATAAACTGGTGTGGTGAGGCTCAGATCTATTTGCCATCAATACAAAGCTTTGAAACTGCAGCACTTTATTGTCTCACGTCCTGTTTGAGGATTTCTTTCCAGCAGGAAGCAAAGGCCACCTACTCATGATGACACCCTATAAAAATACTCTTGCATTCTTTTGCATGCAAATAAAAGGTAACATTAGACAAAAGGATTAATTTGCTTATTTACTATAAAATGGGGTAGCCTCATACATGCTTAGTTCTTCCCACAGATGGTGAAGTGGTTTGCAAACACAGCATCCAGCATCATTTTCATCATATCAAAATGGAAGGCGAAGCCCCAAGAAGGTATTTGCTTTGTGCTGTTTACCAAACATAAGGTTCCAGGTCTTTTTGACTTCTCATCTAGTGATCTACCCATCAACAGTTACTGCTCCTAAGGCAACAGATCCTTCTAGGCCTTCTAGGGGAATGCTAACTCTATACTGAGAACATGCTAATATGTTCAGGACTGCAAAAGGCCATGTGCACAATTACTTCCCCCCTCCATGTTCTCCTGTTTAGGCACCATCTCACTTTGTTACCTGATTCAGTCTTTTCATTTTCACAGTGAACAGGTTGTGAAAATGTAGCTGCAAGAAAACAGAAATCCTTTTTAGGAATATGCATGGAGATAGCACAGCAGTCTGCAAAAAGTGCAACTCAGCCTTAAAGTGACAACTTCATTATAACACATTTAGCAGGTACTCCTGAGTACCAGTATGTTATGCCACTTTAAGGACTCATAATTCATTTCAACTCTAGCAAACACTTAAGGGTGATGACCAGCATCGTCTACACTTACAACTGCAGCTTTGCAAAATCCTTCTGAAGTCAGTTTACTTAAGATGATAAAGCTGCAGAGTTGCCAGTCAGAAAGAGGAGAATAAACATTTGATTTTTTTACTTCATCTATGTGTTGCACTAACACTGTGACTTTAAAACCTTTCCCTTTGTTGAACGTAAAGAACCTCTAATACGAACATTTTAAAGCAAATTTAAGTGCAGTACTAAAATGAGGGGGGGGGTGGGGGGTTTTTTTTCCTTTTTTTCCTAACTGTCCTTCTCCTTTTTTAACCTTCAGATGCACCCATAGTCTCAAGATTTTAGCGATCTCTGAACCAAAACTTTAACAAATGTACGAAACTATCAAATAAAGTTTTTTACTCAAAATCCTGCTAAAAACCTCGTAAGACTGTTATGCTGAGTGGAGGGGAGTTGAAAGGGAGGGAAAAATTCCAGACAAATCCAACAATACAAAAAATCCAAGCTCTTGCTTTCATAGTGCTACCTCCACACCTGTGGCACGTTTTCTAGGTCCATCATCATATGTTTTAACCCCCAAAACTATAAAAACATTAAGAAACTTCAGAAATTAAAGAACAATTCAAGAACTTTAACATAAACAAAACCTCTGCAAAGCAACACAGTATTTTGCAATTCAAGAAACATCCCACTCCAGCCTTATGCTGACTCCAGCAGCTCACGTGAGATATCAGTCCGAGTATGCCACATGAAGACACTATTAGTTCAACACCAGAACATCCAACAAAGGCACTTGACCCTCCACCTGATGGTGGGAGCTTTGGCTTTTCGCTGCTGAAACCTGTGTTTGGTCTGGTAACAAAGAATTTTTCAAGAGTCTTCCCCTGTTCCCTCTAACCTTTTCAGCTGCCTTGGGGTTTAATTTAGTTTGGTTCCTAAAAAAAAGACAACAGTGGTCCTGGCAACATGACTCATATATGTTAACGCTGGAACACATTAGCCAAATTCAATCTTGAGAAAGGAGCACAGACTAAAGGAATTGTCCCCTTCCTTTGCTGCTCACCGTACAGAGAGATTTCCATACCCCAACACACAGCCAAAGTCAGAGAACAGAACAATCTTGTGACAAATTAGAGAATTTAAACCAA
Source organism: Formicarius rufipectus (assembly GCA_013399695.1). Classification (NCBI taxonomy): domain Eukaryota; kingdom Metazoa; phylum Chordata; class Aves; order Passeriformes; family Formicariidae; genus Formicarius; species Formicarius rufipectus. The sequence goes on along the minus strand of VXAU01001197.1, from coordinate 5,898 downwards.
ACTAAACCAGACCAACCAACCGAGCAAACAAAAAAACCCACAAAAAACCCCTCACCAGACAAAAACAACAAAATCACCCAAAAAAACCACAAAAAAACAAAAAACAAAAACAAAAACAAAAACAAAAACAAAAAAAAAACCCAAACAAAAAAACAACCAAAGCAAATAACCAATGCAGACTAGAATGGACAGCAGAAACCCAAGTGAAGATCTGGGCAGGCAGACAGGAATGCAGACCACCCTGAGAATCTGTACTGCCTGCAGAAGAGTGTCACAGAAAGAAAACAGGGGTGGGGAACAGACTGGTAACTATCATAAAGAGGTGAGAAGTTTCTCCACTGACTGACTCCTTCCCCCATCCTGGCTGTTACAAGAAGAGGACAGGCCTGCAAAATGGAGTAAAGAGTGAATTAAAACATACTGCTAATGGATTTCTTTTCTGAAACAACTGCAAGCTAAGGAGACAATTGCAGCTTGACCCAATGGATGCAGGCATGCTCCAGAATCACACACCAAAAGCAAGGGCCATAGTTCTGCACACCAGACTAACCATGTGCCTGTCTCCACCAGTCCTTGGATGGATTAGCAAGATATAACCAAGCTAAAGCAACAGTACACTCCTGCCAATCTCATTTGATAAGAAATTTCCATGGACAACACTGGGAATAAGCAATGTATTATATTCATATCCAGCCCTAAGCACTTGATATGAATACTGAATTTAGAAAAACAATTAACCAAATTCCTCAAAGAATTTTATATCACAGAATATGCTGCGTCAAAAGGGACCCACCAGGATCATTCAATCTAAATCTTAGCCCTGCACAGGACCATCCCCAATAGTCTGAGAGTATCATCCAAATGCTTCTTGAACCAGGCTTGGTGATGTGACCACGGCCCTGGGGAGCCTGTTCCAGCGCCCAACCACCTTTTTCTACTATCCAGTCTAAAGCTCCCCTGACACAACTTCAGGCCATTTCCTCAGGTTCTGTCACTGGTCACCACAGCCCCTCCCCTTTCCCCTCACAAGGGAGTTGTAGGCTGCACAAGCAAGTAAGATTAAGAGACAGATAATGTTAACCTCATTTCAGCAGGTAAACCAGCCCTAACCAAACTGGTAAAGAGCAAATTCTCCAAAGTACAGATTGCCCTACAGTGTGCCCTTTTCCAGCCCTCCTCCTGAGACCAGCCCCGATTCTGCATTGTTAGAAAGGGAATTCCTCTCCAAAGACAGCTGCCGACCAGGGAAATCTCAGGCCATTCACTGTCAGTAACTCTGTGAGCCCCACTAACAAATTCACTAAGCGCAGGTCCCTATAATTGTCCAATATTGGACCTTAGCTGAGACTTTGAGTCTGCATGTGCCTATACTGAAAATCAATTCAAGAGCTTAGACCCTGCAAAAAAAAAAAAAAAAAAAGGAAAGAGCAAATCAGACTCCCAGCTCCAACCAAAAGCAAATGTTTAGAAACGTTAATATCCCAATACAGGTTTCTTACCTCTCTCTGAGTTATGCTCTTCTTGGCTGTTCCCAGAGACAAGTCTCACACATTCTGCTATAATGAAATTTATTTATTTTAGAAAGTATGTACTAGTGGCCTGAAAAAAAAAAAAGCACCCTCTAGGAAAACTTACTCCTTTACCTCTCCAATGAAAGACTATACTGACACAGAGTAAAAACTGACAAGCCTATACCAAATGAAAGCAACACTCTGATTTCCAAACATTTGTGACACTACCTTACCTGAGCCACGCACCGGACTGTCCTGAGGAAGTCCTCCTCCTTGAAATTTAGTTTTACCTGCACCCAAACAAATAGAATACCTGGAGAAATTACTCAGAAATAAAGGGTTTGTGCCTTTGGAAATTCGTTGACAGCCTCCATCCATTCCATCTCTCTTCCACATTCACAAATCAAATTTAAAAAAAAAAAAAAATCACTGAGAATGTGCAACCGAATCCTTGACTTGGAGGAAGAACAAGGAAGGAAATACTGTTTTGGGGCAAAGACAATCAGTGAGAGATCAAGAAAATGGGCCTCCTGCAATAAGTCAGAATACACCTAATCAAAAATAAGGTAGAACTTAACAATTTGCGATTCTGAACCTTGTACTTAAATCAACAATTCCTGTCTGCTGCTTGATTATACCTGTGCAGTGCTTATCCCACCAAGGTGTAACAAGTTTATTTTCCAGTACGTTCAAACCTTCATCATTTCAAGGCAAGTAACTGAATTGTTTGAGTTCTACCTGATGGCCAGTTATGAGTGCTTAAATGCATGCCGAAAGAGGCTGGGAATCTCCATTCTTGGAACTATTCAAAGTTTGCCTGGACAAGGCCTTAAGCAACCTGATCTAGCTTTGAAGTTGGTCACGCTTTGAGCAGCAAGTTGGATGAAACTTCCAGAGATGTCTTCCAACCTAGTTATTTAATGAGTCCATGCCAACAGAAACTGAATGGAGAATGAGCAGGAAAGCGTAAGATCCACATCCACTAATATGTATCTATTTATGTTCTAATCAGAACCTCCCTCTAGGATATCATCAATTAGTCCTTCCCACACAGGAGACAGATCCCATACTCTTCACCTTACAGTCACCCCATCTGGAAGCTAACAGGAATTTTCCATGCAGAGCACAGATAGGATGAAGAACTGTATTCCTGTTTGGGACTCTCTCAAATACAAAAAGAAGAGATGGTGTGCACCTCTTTTTCAAACCAGAAGACAATCTGACACATTAACCCCAAAAAGGTGGCCACAAGAGACACACAGTGATAGCCTAAAAGTACCATCTCTGCATAAGCAATCAGAGTTACAAAAAAACATACTTGAATTCAGTGTAGGGATGGATCAGTAAACAAATACAGAAATCCAAGCTGATGGCAATACAGGCTGATAGGAGGCACAGACATACCTATTTATCAGTGACCACACTGAACTGTCAGATTAGACTCAGCATATGGTATTTGACAGGTCCTGGTAAAAGCCTGTCCCAAAATAAATTTGATCTTGAGGGCAGCTTTATGATGCTTTCAAAAAAAAGCTGTCAAAACACACCCAGGTAGGAACTGGAGAGGCTACAAATACTTGGTAAGTGGAAACATACAGTAAATGAAACAGGCAGTCTGAAGGAGAAGTATGCAAATACATACTGCAGTGTTTCTCAGTACTCAAAGTCCCGAGTCTGAATGCAAGAAAGTTCAGTTCATTATTTTCTTCAAATCTATTAGTCTTTGTCTAAGTTGTACTTATTTCTATTACTGCTTTTACAAAACATCCCATGATCAGAAACTTTCATACATTCCACAGACCCTTAGATAAGCATAATCTTGAAGCACATAAAGCTCAGTTAGGAAATGCAATACATACCTTTTATGTATAGGCATAGTAGGATTACTAGAAATACTATGAAGGCAACACAGGCAATAAGAACATATCTGTTCCTTTTGCCAGAGACATGTCCTTTAAAAAAAAAAAATCACTGGTTAGTTAAAAAGCAACTGTGTGATATACCAGTTCAGTAGAAACACAAAGTATGTTTTATAGCCATTTGCTTTTCAAAAAGTAGGCTCAATAAATTAATGCACCAGAGTCAGTTATTAGCAAAACCCTAAACCAACTCCAGCACAGTTATGTGTTAAGTACCCCAGTCCAGTGAAGGCACACCATTGCTTGAAAGGCAAAGGCTATTCCATTATTTGACAAATGAAAGGCAGAGGCAGATTTCAGCCAAACACAATTTCAGCAAGTATCTCATATTTGGTTTGTGCGGCAAGGTTTTGATGGCTTCTGTGAGAAGATGCCAGAAGCAGTCCCCATGTTGGACAGAGTCAATGCCAGTCGGCTCCAAGACGGATCTGTTGCTGGTCAAGGCAGAGTCCAGCAGTGACTGTGGCAGCATCTCTGGGATAACACATCTAAGAAGGGGGGAAACTGCTGGACAATATCAGCACGGAGTTAGAGGAGTGAGAGAGAACATGTGATAGAAAGAGCCCTGCAGACACCAAGGTCAGCAGAGAAGGAGGTGGAGGAGGTGCTCCAAATGCCAGAGCTGAGATTACCCTGCAGCCCATGATGAAGACCATGGTGAGGCAGGCTGTCCCCCTTCAGCCCTTGCAGGCTGTTATAGGTTCAGGTTCTAAAGGAATTTTTCTTCCCCCACCCTCACAATGAGGAGTGAATTGTCCCAGCCCGGGCCATTTGTCTCTAACAAAAGAACCAAGAGTACCGTGCTTAAGAGTGGGGGAGAGTGGCTCACGGGTTTTGGAGAATGGGCAGCGGGAGTCGGCAGGGAGAGACGGCGGAGGGAGAAACCCCGGAGTCTTGGGTTTCTTTCTTGCTTTTCCTGCTGTTTCCCTTTCCCATACCTGGATTACAAAGCTTTGATTTTTTGGGACTGTTTGTGGACTTTTGCCCAAGAGAGAGAGAGAGAGAGACAGAGACGACATCGCTAGCCGGGGGGGGCCCCTTACACCGGGCCTTCTGTGAGGGAGCCAGCGGCGCCCATCCTAGACGTGGGAGAACCTTTCTTACATCGGAAGCTCCAGCCCGAGACCAGCAGCCCCGAGCCTTTCAGAGGGACACACCGGAGCCTTTCTTCCCATCCACCACCCCCCCGGGGGCATCCCAGCACCAACCACTCATCTCCTCGCTCGCTGCCCATAAATACCGGGGACAGACTGTGTGTGTGTTTGTGGGGGGTTTTGATCCAGGAGTTTTTTATTCATTCTGCCTTGGTTGTTCTGTTGTCTCTTGAATATACATATATATATATCATAGCTAGGAACTGTTATCCTTCCATTTATCATACCTTAATTAAATTTTGTTTTGAAATTAAAGGACACTTGTCTGTTTTAGTTATAAATTTTTCTAAGTTCTCTAAACTTATACACAGGCCCACAGGGGTGCAGAGATCCACCTGCAGCACATGGAGGACCCCATAATGAAAAAAGTGGATGCCTGAAGGAAGCTGAGAACCCATGGGAAGCACGTGCTGGAGCAGTCTCCTGGAAGGACCTGTGGCTCCATGGAAAGAGGAGCCCACACTGGAGCAGGTTTGCTGGCAGGACTTGTGACCCTGTGGGGAACCCAGACTGGAGTGGTTTGTGAAGAACAGCAGCCCTTGGGAAGGGCTCATGCTGGAGAAGTTCATGGAGGACTGTCACCTGTGGGAGGGACACCACACTGGAGGAGGGGAAGTGCATGAAGAGTCCTTCCACTGAAGAGGAAGCAGCAGCAGAGACAACGTGGGATGAGCTGACTGCAACCTCCACTTCCCATCCCCCTGTGCTGCTCAGGAGGAGGAATTAGAGATATTGGGAGTGAAGCTGAGTCTGGGAAGAAGTGAGGGGTTTGGGGGAGATGTTTTACACTTGTTCTTGTTTTTCATTACCCTACTCTGATTTTGATTGTCAATAAATTAATTTAATTTTCATGCAGTTGAGTCTGTTTTGCCTGTGACAGTAATGGCTGAATGATCTCTCCATGTCCTCACCTCAACCCATGAGGCTTTTGTCCCATTTTCTCCACCATCCCATGGAGAAGGGCAAGTGACAGAGGAGCCTGAAGGGCACCTGGCAGCCAACCAAGGTCAACCCACCACATGCCTCATTTCTAACAAGTTTCTAACACATAACTGCAGTGAAGGAAGAATTCTTTACCAGTAAACCATGAAACTTTTGCACAGAAATGATTAATTTTGTCAGTTAGGGACTACCTTACACATCCTACAAACAAGATCGTTCCTAACATTTTGTAACTCCATGTTTAAAAGAGAAAAAAATGCAAGCTTCAAGCTGATGGCTGTCCCAAAGCAAGAAGCAACAGGAGGGAAACCATTTTTTCTACTTTTTATCTCTCTCTGTGAAGGGGGAAAGTGTCGGGAGTGAAGAAAAGGA
>VXAU01001196.1:807406-846958 GCA_013399695.1 Formicarius rufipectus | reverse complement strand
AGCCCGCAGGGTGGGCCGGGGAACCGGGGAGCCTGCAGGGGGGCCCGAGGCAGCGGCAGCAGGAGCAGTGACGGAGCGCCCGCCTGCCCTGCCCGTGCAGCATCCTGCTCTGCGGGAGAGGCAGCCGCCGTAGGGCCTTAAGCCATTTAGCGTTGAGAGTTAAAGGTGTGCGCTTTTTTTCCCCCCTTTGCATTACAGATGATTTAGGATGTTACTTATCTTAATTTTTAGCAGATTATGCCTAGTGTTGTGGTTGCTCTGAGGCCAGCTTGTTCCTAAACATGCTAAAATGGGCTTTGGAAACCATTTTGGGGCACGTTCTGACGGCTGCTAATCTTCAGTGTTTTATAGTTGAGGAAATAATCGAATATTTCTGAAATTGCTTCTGCATTTGCTTCCCATGACAGTTTTTAGAATTAGAAGATAGTTATGTTTCTTAAAGGATGTGTTTGTTTCTTCTCCTGTCTTGACCACGGGACAGCAGAAAGATAAGCAAGGGATAGTTTGTTCACACTTCTTCCACATAGATAAGGCTATGCCAATGTGTAATATATTGTCAGTTTGAGTAGATTTGTTTAGAAAATTTCTTATTGATTTTTAGAGCATCTTTTTTATAGGGTTATTTTATATGTAGATAGCATACTTTTTTTTCCCCCCCATTCCTTTTCTAGGTGGGATCTGCTGAAATTAGTACTCCTGTAACTAGGAGGATAACTAGAAGAAGAACTAAATCAATGCATAAGCCAGAGATGACTCAGGAATCTCAGTTTGAAGAGCTGGAACATGCAGAAACAAAGTCAGATGTCAGTGATAGCTCAGAGATGCAGATTACTAGGAATGAGAACACAACTATTCATTCAACACAATCAATTGCCGAACCCCAAGTTGATGGGAATGTATCAGAAACAGAATCAAACTGCTCTTCTGTGTCTGGTCTCCAGACACCTTTGTTGGTAAGAGTGACACGAAGACGACAAATTGTAATTCCTTACCAACCAGATTCTGCTGATAAAAAAAGACATGACAATACAGCTTTTGTAAGTAAGTTAAGCAAGATTCTGGATGAAGATTTCTCTGAAGCTGAGTCTTGTTCCTCTGTTGTTTCTGGTGTCCAGATATCTAATGTTACCAGAACTACAAGAAGCAGGCAAAGCAAAAAGAAATTACAGCCAGATACAGTTTGTGAAGCTCAGAGTGAAGATACTTCTGATGCAGAATCATGTCGCCTAAGTTCTCATATGGAACCATCCATCACTACCAAACGAATTACTAGGAGCATGCAAATGAAATCACAAGAGAAAACTACTAAGCAGACTGAAAAAAAAATTGTTTCCAAAGATGAGAATTTAGCTGAGGACACTGTTAAATCTGAGCCTATAATAATTTCTGATTGTAGATGTACAGAACTTGTCGCTGACACAGAGGATGTCGTTGAGAATAATAAAGAACCCAGTTCACCTAAAAGCAAATGTTCGTCCAAATCTGCTGATAAAAACTGGAGTGAAAACACAGAAGTGGTTTTAAATGATGTAACACCCAGCACTCCTACAAAAATGAAACAAAGTAACACTGAATCACCTGTGGAAAAAGGACAGTCCCTTGAGGTAGTCCATTCAGAAACAACATGTGGCCAAATGCAAGAAGATCATAGTAAAATATTTGAGAGGGAAGAGAAAACAGAGTTTGTGGATATTTCTTTGACTGAGTGCATAAGTCCCAGACAATTACTAGAATCCCAAGGGCAAGTAACACCAAATGAAAATAAAAAAATTCCAGAATGCAAAAGAGCAAATGCTGAGGCAGATGCGCAGCTGTCTTTCACACATGCTGATAAATTAAGGAAGAGTAAGCAACCTGGTGCAGCTCGCAGCTCACCAAAGGATGTAAATGTTGCACAGAGAACTGGTAACATTGATAAAAGCAGAATGCTTGAAATTGATGCAGACAGTAGTGAAGATCAAATAAAAGAATGTGAGGTGTTCCACAGCAGTGTAAGATCAAGCACTGGTAATGATTCTGTTGTATTGTTTCTGAGCAACAGTGAAAGTGATGAATCTGAAAACAGTGAAGTGGCGGACGTAGATAGAGTTGATGAGAATCTATGTTATAAAAAGTCAGATGAGAGTACTCCTTCCCCCAACAAATCTATAAAAAAGAGTTCACTGCATGTTGAAGGTCTTTTTGCAATTGATACTGAGCCTGGCATGAGTTCCAGCCAGAAGTACTATCTAGATGATGCAGACCAAGACAGTGATGCTGAAAGCAAGCATGAAGGAAGTGAAAAAGGTGAAGAATCAGATTTGGAAGAGGCTGAAGAAGAACTGATAGATGAAGAAGACAAAAATGAAGATGATGATTTATTGAAAAATAAGATTGATGTGTAAGTATGGGAGTAGCTAAAGTGTTGCCTATAATCAAAGAAAAATTCTCTGGACAGTTTTAGTATAGTTAAGGTAGAGAGCAGGTTTTTAATTAAAGCACTTTAAGGTACACAAAATACAGTGTAGCTTTTACAATTTTACAATACTAGCTAATTATCTAATGGATACGCATTCCAAAAATTGTCCCCAGAACCTCCCTCAGGGCTGCCCTTTAGGCCTGCCTCCTTGAATTGGGTGGGTGGGCTCCCACAACCCTCCTTTCCTCCCACTCTTCATCTATCTCAGGCCTTCTGTCCCACTTGGAGTAAATTCAAGCATTCTAGGCCTTCTGAGTAGTTTTTGCTAAAGTTATGTCAATGAACATTCTGGATATATCTGCCCTGGTAAACTCTCTTCAGACTAGCAGCATCTTAACTTGCTAAAAAATACCTATCTACTGAAATTCTAGATGAGAAACATAAGCAACATTTGGAATTTGGTACAAAAGTATTTAATTAAAAATTCTATCCTAAAACTACTAAAGAAAAGTGCTAAAAGCTGCCTTAAAATCTATGTACTTATGAACCTTAAGGAATCAAAAGAATCTACATGTCATTCAAGCTTATGCATAGGATGTGTACATTAAGTGCTAAAAGATGCAGAATAAATGAGGGAGTAGTCTCAATGTAAGTCTTACTGATGTGGAAAACAGGGTTGCACATATTATAAAATAGGAATCTGCTCCATAAATTGAGGATTTGGGGGTATTTTATATATATGTTTTTATATATATGAGTTTTTTATATAGCAGGAACAGAACTGACACTTTTTGGCATTTGAAGGCCTTGTATATGTTCAGCTTAAAAAACAAAGTGTGAAACTGGGTTAAACTGGTCAGGCTGACTCAAATGTATATTCAGTGACAATTTTCTTAATTGAGGGTTTTTTTAGTTGGAATGTAAATAACAAAAAGTCCAGTAAATTCCTTACACACAGCATAATTAGATCATGGTTCTTAATCCTAAACAATTGAAAGTAATTTTTTGTTCTTGATGTGCTGTGGACAGTGACTTTTCAAGGAAACCAGCCTAGCATAGAATGAGAAAAATTTAGTTGGGGTGGTACTTGACTCCTGTAGTCCATCTGCTGTTCAAATCCTTTCATACGTTTAAAGCATAGTACTTTAGGTTGGATAAATAAGTCTTAGTCTTGGTTTGATGCAGCCCAAGGACAGAGTTGGCTTTCTGGGCTCCCAGTGCACATTGGCAGCTCCTGCCCAGTCTCTCATCCACCAGCATCCTCGAGTCCTTCTTGGCAAGGCTTCTCTCTGTTCACTCTCCAGCCTATACTGACAGTGAGGATTGGCCCTACACACATGTAGCAGCTGGTACTTGTGAACTTCATGAGATTCCCATGGGCCACCTTCCTGAGCTTGCCCAGGTGCCTCTGGATGGCATCCCATCCTTAAGTGTGTAAACAGCACTACTCAACTTTGTGTCATCTGCAAATTTGCTGACTCGATCCATCTGTGTCATTAATGAAGATATTAAATTATGCTGGCCCAACATAGACCCCTGAGGGATACCACTTGTCACTGATGTCCATTGGGACTGATCCACTGACCACTGCCCTCTGGATGCAGCCATCCTACCACTTTCTTATCCAAGTTTAATAACTTTGTTCCTAGTATGGTTATACAGACAAGGACTTAAACATTCCTACAATGAATTCTGGTTTCTTCGTAGTTCTTACTAAGAGTTAACAGTGTATTTACCACCCATATGTTTGTGGGCTTGTGATTTTTTTTTTCTTTTAAGCTAGTAAGCTTCTCACTGCGTAGAAGGATGTCTGTCATGAGTTCTTTTGGCAAGGTTAAGCAAATTTAAGAATTTGGTTTTACAGAGTATATTAATAGGTAAGAATGCAGTGTCAAAGTTAATATGAAAGATTTGTGGAAGTAATTCCACAGGTATTTTTTAATAATAAAGTCTTGTTTCACTTAATGGCATGAATCACCCCCATCTTCTATCACTTACATAGTCTAGATACCAAGACTTAAAATCATTGCAGAGCTGAACCTAAATAGGAAGAATAAGAAAAATATTTGTTGTGTTTATCTTTCTCAGGGGACAGCAGAGGGTTTAGCTGCAGGCATGTTACAATATTCTAATAATTAACCATTTCTCTTCTAGTTTACATCTTTCCAGCAGCATAGACCCTGGTCTGAATATCAAGAAACTTGGAGGTTTATATATTAGTTTTGATGCAAAAAAGCAGAAGTCTAGAGGGAGTGTAATTCAACAACTGAAGGGGAAAAAGAAGGATCAGGTAATGTGTTTACAGTTATTTAGTTATCTGTGAGTGCAGTAACACAAAGATGTTCATTTAATAAGGGTGGTTTGTTTGCTTTTAAAGAAGTATTCTTTTTGTGGTTTGCTGAGAACTTCCAGTCTTCTTGGCCAAAGTGTGGATATAAAGTTGGTTTTAATGGTAAAAGTTTAAACATACATGCCACTTTGGAAAACTGAAAAGCAGTCCAGATTCCAGCATTGTCTTGTAAAATAAACCAAAGTTGATTATACCTGCAGTTTTATCTAATGATACACAAGCTGAGAGTCTTCTGATAAGATAATTAGTCCATAGCCAGAATGGATTTCAGTAAATAAAGGTCTGTATTCTCCCTGATTTCCTCCAGAGCTTTTGCTATCTCCCTTCTTCCAGAGCAAGCGAACTGCTTTCTGTTGTTGGCGAGTATTCTGTTTTGAAGATCCCTACTGCACTTTTTGTGGATCAGAGCAGCTAAAATACTGCATTGTAATGCTTGCTTAAATTCTGCATGACTCCTTTAGTAGGTTCTGTAAATACAGTTAAACAGTAAAATTTGTATCAGTGAGGTGACTATCTAATGCTAAAAAAAAACCCTTACAGCTCTTGCAGAAGAGTGTAATAACTCCAGACTTTGAAAAAAAGGAATGTGTCCCACCATTCAGGGAATCCCTTCACCAGCTAAAGAAACAACGCAGGGTAAGTGAACAGCTGATAATGCCTCAAATAACAAAACAAGCTGTGTTAGAAAGATTTGTGCTGGGACTGTGTGCATGTATAAGCCTCACTGGGAGTGATGAACTGCAAATTAGTGTCTTCTTTGAGCTTTCCTGTGAAAAGCAGTTCTGTTAGTCACTAGGACAGTGAAGTGAGAACTTGAATGGTACGACTGTCATTGATGCAGTGCTGATGACTTTATTTATAATAAGGACCATAAAATATACATTTTAAAGGTAAGTATTTACCTTCTAAACATTTTATCCATCTTTTGTAGGAAACTTACCTGTTCTATCCCATCCTAGTTCCTGAATGCACATTCATTTTTCTTGGTATGCATTCCTAGGCAGAGCGAGAGAAAACAGCAGGTGATGGCTGGTTTGGTATGAAAGCCCCGGAAATCACAAGTGAACTGAAAAATGATCTTAAAGTTTTGAAAATGAGAGCTTCGTTGGACCCTAAACATTTTTATAAGAAGAATGATAGAGATGGCCTGCCCAAGTACTTCCAGGTGAGGAAACTGTTGAAGTTTTGAACATTTAAGTATGGCTTTTTGTAGGTAGTCTCTATGTTGATTTAATATCTTAATTATTAAACCATTTTGATTACTTGGCTGGAGTTTGCAACTGTTCGTATTACATATATATGTATATGCTGGACTTTTTTAGTTTTGGCTGATCTCATAGTGAACAAATATCTGACTGAATCCATATTCTGAACCCTCACAGGACTAGATTTTTACTGCTTTTTTTCAAATATTAGTCTTTTTAAACAGGCATGTAGAAAATAATTGGCATTTATTTTCTTACTAGCTAGTACAGTTTGAATGGTGACGCTTACCTTTGTGATCTGCCAAGATTTCTGCTGCTGTAGCTCTCATGTGGTTTGCATAAAGAAAAAAATTATGCTGAAGCTAGAGCTCAGCTCAAAATATCACCACTCTAAAGAATGGGGGAGGTGTTGTTCTCTGTTTTGAAGTTAGAAAAATTGCACATAATTAGATCCATGCAGGTTTGTTTTCACTGCATGAAAGATGTAGTCCATGTATCTACTACTACCCTGAACTATCAGAGCTGACTGACATGCTAGTTGGAAAAGATCTGATGCATTTCAGGATGAAGCCCTTGTACTAAATGAACTGATCTGTAGTCATGTAGCCAAAACACCACAGTGACACACAGGATAGTTAAGGTGGTCATAGGGGTTTCCTTTCCCTTATACTAAAAATCTTTAAAAGTTAAGAACTGGATTTTATTTATTAATAAAAGCATTGATATAGCAGTCCAGCATTGAAAACTGTACAGTCTTAAAGCTCAGGCTCTCCTCTCTGCACTATGCAGTAAGACCAAAAATGACTCTGCATACAAAATGTGACTTCATTATTTTGGTGTTTTGCACTCTTGTTAAGCAGCTCTGATAAGGACCTTTACATTTGTCACTGAGGATTTACAAAAACAAACCCCAAAACAATCCATATCTTGCTGTACAGTAAGATTGTTTTCATTTTTGTTTTTAGGTTGGAACTGTCGTTGATTCTCCCATTGACTTTTACCATAGTCGAATCCCTAAGAAACAAAGGAAGAGAACAATTGTTGAAGAGCTGCTTGCGGATTCTGAGTTTAGAAGGTATTTTAAAATGGTTTTGATTCAAATATCACATGTAAGAGAGGAGTATTTTAACTGTGTAACTTTTCTTTTGTATTATTCAGCTTGTATGATGTGTTTTTTAATACTTCAAAGAAAAATTTTTAATCTTTTGGTACTTTGATAGCATTACTGTTTAGAAGGCCTAAGGGTCAGAGGATAATTAGACTGAGATAACATGTATTTTATCTTCATAAAAGAGTTTTGTCCCACTCAGGTTATCACTATTGGCAGTCACTCTTAAAGACTGTTGCCTTTAAAAGCCTCAGTACTACTCAGTGTGCAATGTCTGTCGTAGTAATTGGTGCAGGTGCATAAGAATCTGTATCAGAGGAGCTAGCAGCTCATTCAGTAAGTATATCCTGTTCATTGTTCAGGGTTCATCTTATGTCAGTTTTCAGTCTTGAGTAGAGTAAGGTTTATTGTCTTGAGTTTGCTGAGAAGGCAGAATAAAAATGGATAAAATTTGTTCACAGTATTGTTGAAATTGATGAGTCTTCCCCTTATGAACAGTAGCAGTGTTTCAGCAAACTGTCCAAAATGGGATTGTATATGCAGTGAGGAACCCCCTACCAAAATTAGTGACTCTTCAATCCAGTTTACTTCCAAATCAAATTTACCTGCATTTATCATTGATCCAAATGTTGATTTCCCTTTACCTATGTGTAAATGTATAAAATCTAAGAAATTTGATTCAGAAAATAGAGATAACTCAGTTTGGCAAATTATGTGTGTAGAGTGCATTCCATGTTATCTTTTCTTGAACTTTGGTTTATCATGCTTAAAAATTATCTATTTTGTTCAGATATAATAAAAAGAAGTATCAGGAGATCATGAGTGAAAAAGCAGCTTTTGCAGCAGGGAAGAGGAATCGGAAGAAGAAGAAATTTCACAATTAAGAACTGAAGAAAAATACCAAGCTGGAACAACTTATAAAACTTTTTACAGAATGCCTTGGTTGTGGTGTTTTTTTCCTTTTTTAAGATTGCAGATCTTGTGCAAATCAATGTTTAGGGAAATTCTTGCAGTGAGGATTTGGTAGAGAACATTATGAAATTATCAGGTATTTAAATTAATTTAGATTTTAAAATTAATTTTATTTAGATTTTAAATTTATGTAAAACAACACCCATATAAAAGCATATTGCTAAATCCGAGTACAAAATTCAGCTTCATAGGTTGTGGTCTCAGGCTTCAGTCTTTATATCAGTTAATTAGTAAACTCAGTTTAAAGTTATATGTGCAATTCACTTTGGCACATGATGCGTGCCAGAACAAATTTTGCCATGTCTCATCAGAGGTGCCGTTGACCAACACTGTAATAGAAGGTATTGAAAAATAGTTTGGTTGTGAAGGGTTTATTTCAACACTGACCATAATAGGATTGAGAGTGACCTGGAATTCAGTGCCTTTTATATTTACACATCTGTGTATTTTAATATAGTTTATATATATAATTTACAAATAAGAAAATTACATATTGTTTAATAAATACTATAAATAAGCAATATTATTCTATAAAATTTTAACAGCCATATGTTGCTTTTATTTTTTTTTTTCCCATTTGATAACTGTGTAATGATCTATTTGAAAATAACCTGATACTGACATGCAGTATGTCTGTTTTGGTGTGCAGATTGTGTCTGGTAGCTGACCTGGCATAGTTCTGAAGGTAAACAAACAGAGTGAGTCTGGAAGGCCTCTGCTACCGTTATAGAGCCACAGGTGCCCTCTGCTCAGTTCGCCATTAGTGACGCGTCATAACTTTTCGTGATTGTCGGAACTGTTGGATTTTAATTGCCTCATTATTTTATTGCTGTTACAGTCAGTGTAACTCAGTTGCTCCCTTTAGGTAGCAAAAAAGATGTTTAATAGAAGGAATAAAACTGGCACTACCTTGTCTTAGTCGGGTGAGAATGATTTAGAAGTGATCATCAGAGGACCAGCAGTGTTGATTATTTTCTTATGAATTCTGAATTTTAAAGGTTGCAGCTCTTAAGCAAGAAGAGCTTAATTATGCTCTTTACCAATGTTTTACCGTCAAGTTTTCTACTGAGAATGAGAAGTACTTGGTTTTTTAAGGATTAGTTATTTGTGCTCAAATGAGCATCATGGTATATATTGGCCACCAAGTGAAGCTTTAAATAAATTTTCCACTGATGCTTTGGGGTGTTTTATATCATTCCAAAGCTGACCATAATGTTTTACTATCAAAAACAGACAGGATCTTAAAAGTCCTTAAAGAGACCTCACTGCCTGGAGATGAATAGTGTCAAAGTAAAGTGAATTCATTGGGAAGTTACAAACGTTTACAAGTGGAACTACCTGTCCCCAAATGTCTGTTAACATGCAAATGCTATTCTAATACAGTTGTATGTATGTTAATGTCTTCATTCCCTGTAAATGATAAAAAACCCAATGAAAACAACTATGGTGTCTTGTTCTCCAGGTGAGACATGGAAGCACAAAACAATTGATACTGAACACTGAGAAGAAAACAAGGCACCACAGTAGTTATCATTCTGTTGCATCCTGGGGTGTTCAAGTGCAACTTTGGAAAACAATGTATGTCTGTGAATGACCTTAGAAATACAAGCTGGGGTGTTAAACAGTAAGCCACAACTTGGTGCCTGTTGCTCAGACTACTCAGTAGCTAGTTACAGAAGTTACTTCATGTGCAGCGTATCTAGTGAGGGATTTGTTTTGTGTTCTCTGTCCTTTCCTCTGATTCTTCTAATGCCTTCTGTCACACACTGTGCCCTGAAAGTGCCCGTGTTGTGTGCAAACAAGAGGTGAGATGTGCTGGACCATTTCCAGGGCTGCAGGGTAGTACTTCCAGGTTGTGTTGGCTCGCTTGCCAGTCACCTACAGCCTGAGCTCATGCCCAGCCTCCATTCATTACAGCACTGGATACAATGCCTTTTTTTAGCCACCAACTTTCATAAAAGCACAAACATGGTATTTGAAATTGACATAAGGTTTAAGGTGCTGGATTTCTCTAAAAACATTTCTGAAACTTTGCCTATTAATTGCAAGTAATATTTTAATGGCTGTCAGATATATTTGTGTTAAACTAAGGAGAAATTTCTCTGATACTAGAGGGCAGCAAAGGGTAGCGTGTTGGTTTTTTTACATATGCACCCATTGCTGTTTAGGATGTCACTAGAATATTTTATACAGACAATATTAATTGCTTCCCCCTGTTTCTTTATGCTCCCCTTGGATTTTACTAGTATTTCTTTTTAGCTTTAGGGCAAGGACTATCCAGTGGTTATACAGACCAGGGAGTTCACAGTCTATCTCCTTAGTGTTACAACCAAAAGACTATGATGATAGTCGGGCTGATGGTGGCTGAGATGTTGCTGATGTGCCACTAGTAGGTATGGTTTGTGAAGAGAAGTATGATATTTCTTCCCTTTATTCCTATTATCATTGTTCACACTTGCTCTTTTTTCCTTTGGGAGTCTTCAACCTCTCAGTGATCAATTTAGTCTCCTTAAAACTGAAGGTATCTTATTGTTGCTGTTTTCCATGTGATAGAACTATTCTTGATCTCTTAATTTTAAACAAGGTCTATCTATCACAGGTGCCTGCCTAGGTAAGTCTTGCTGAGACTTGGAATCCTGCCGTAGTGCAAGTTTGGAAGGGACCATGAGAGGTTGTCCTGCTCAGCCTCCTGCTCAAAGCAAGAGTTTGACCAGGTTACTCAGGGCTTTAAACAGTCAGCTACAAACCTACAGGGATGGAGACTGCTTATCTCCCAGAGTTCCGTGCTTGATTTCCCTCATGGGGAGAAAAAAACCAAATTGTTCATGTTCAGTCAGGTAGAAGAATTACTATTGACTGTTGCACTACCTCTTGGTCTTTGCATTGCTTTGTTTTTTAAAATTACTCCACAAATTTGCAAAAAGCAGCATCTGTCCAATGTACTTGCTAAACCCTTACTGACCTTGCTAAACCCTTTTTTTCTCCTGATTCTGTTAAAGCATTCTGAAATACTGTGTTGGTTGTGCAATATTTAGTCAAAACCCTTTTTATACAAATATATTGTGGAATTGTGTTCCTGTACTTTTCCACTAAAATTCACATTAGGCAGTTACACAGCCAGTATCAGGAGAGCTGTCCCTGTGCTTACCTCTAGAAAATGCCTGGCTCCTTGAAGCAGCAATTTTTTATTTTTTTCTACTGTAGTCCTTAATTAGCTTTTACATTTTTAGAGTATTGCTTATATAAATATTATTTGCAAAAATGCAAACATGTACATGTAAAAGCCTCTACCTTCAATTTTTTTCGGTAGGAACTAAGGAAAAATTTATCAAGCTTAAATACAAAAAGTCGGATGGGAGGCAGTAACAAGGAGAAACGTCTTCTGTCATCTGATTTAGTTGTTTTTTATGAGTTTAGAGAGGTTTTGGGTTTTCTATTTGCAAATTCTGAGGGAGTGATGTTTCTGGGGAGGGCTGTGTTTTATAGAGAGGTGGCATTTTTGATGAGTGGGTTAGTGTGCTGCAAAACTGATTTTTAATGTGCCCGATGGTGTGTTTAATTTTCAGTTGTTCCTTTATTGTTTTTAAATAAGCATTGTTACTGTTGGAAAGTTACACGTGCAGGATTAAAAATAATTCATAAAAAACCCACACAAATTGAATAATTCAGGAATAACTGATTAATTTATAATTTATTCCACCCCCTGTACAAAGTCAAAGAGGTTTGTTTAGTGCCGCTACTGTCTCGATTTACCACCTGATTCGATTGCTGTTATTAAAATGGCTCTTCATCTTCTGTCTGTGTAGGTGTGAGAAAAGATTGTGTTCCTTCAGGTGTTCAGTTTTGCCTGCTGCATTTTGCGGGCTTGTTTTTTCGCTTGACAGTAACCAGGAATTTATCATGGTGGCCGCTTGTAACTGCAGTGCCTCCAGGGACGACCCAGTCTCGGTTTTTCGAGTGAAACGACTTTGAGGAGCCTGTCCCGGAGGCGGCGCTGTCGCCGCGCGGTGCCGCCGTGCGGGCGGGAGGCGGGCGCAGCGAGCCGCAGTGCCGGCACAGCGGCGGCGGGGAGGTAAGCGGCCGCGTGCGGGGCCGGAAGGTGTCCGCCGATGGGCGGCGGGGAGGAAAAAAAAAATAGAGACGGAAAAGAGAAGACACGACTCCGCCGGGACTCGAACCCGGAACCTTTGAATCCCTTCAACCCTCTAGAAGTCCAATGCGCTATCCATTGCGCCACGGAGCCACCTGTTGGAGTCTTCGCGCACCGTCCATAGAGCCCGCGCACCGACACGGCTTAGCCCCGACTGTTTCGGCTTTTTTCTTCTTTTTTTTCTTTAATGTTATTTTTTTCCTCACCGGTGTGAATAGGTTTAGTCTCCTACGCTGTCACACACAGAGTCCCGTGGCAGCGCCCCGTGCCCCCCGAGCGCGGCCCGCGGGCTCCTGTGCTGCGCCTCCCGCGAAGCTGCGTCCTTGTTTCTTACGGGAGGCCGACTCTTGGGAAGTTCATCAGCAATCAGTGTAAAGTATTTGTTGACATCCCACTTGGGCGTTTTCAGTATTAATCCTTGTTCTTGAGGGAATCTAGTTTAAATCCTCAATTGCCTCCAGGCCTAGATAAATTCACAGCAACGCCCCGCCCACCGCCCGGCCCCCCCTCGCCCCCGCTTTTCCCCGTGGATTCAGTAAAAGTTATTCCCCTAAATAGTCCCTCAAAAGCTGTGGTTATAGTCTGAAACAAGTCTAGGACACTATTTTTTAAACTCATGAGTAGCCCTATAAGAAGGCCCAAGAGATGAGTGTGAGGTTGTTCTTTCTTTAACCCTCCCCAGACGTATATTCCAAGCGAAGCCTGAGGGGCTCTCCCCGGGCTGCGCTGCCCTGGGTGATGCGGTAAAACAGCTTTGTGAGAGCCTCGTGTTGCCCTTTATCATAATTTAAAAGTACTGGTATCCGTAGGAGTGGAGAAAAACATGGAAATTGGCGCACCCAAAAATCTGAGGAACCAGGAAGCTAATCAAATCGATGTAAAATACCGTGACTGGGATACGCAATCCACTTGGCATTGCATCCAGGGAAGAGATACCGAGTGTAATGGATAACCGGGTAACTCGGGCACACGGGCAGCGTGTCCTGTGACTCCCACAAAGTCAACGGGTGGCCAGCAGCAAGGCTAAGCTCAGGAGCTGGCTGATGACTAAATAGCTTCTACAGTACTGGCCAAAAAAGGGGGTTGCTGGAAGGGTTCAGTAGTTACAGCTTGTGCCAGGTGCGAGGTACACCCCCCAAGCCAACAGACTGTTGTTGAGACAGAGCAGTAGTGAACACAGACCAAGAATCACTAAGTTGTACAGGATTCAGACTAGGCCTGATTGAATTTACAAGCTCTGGCTCCACATGATCCCGAACAACTGTTCTGTTATGTACTGAACTCCTCAGAGGTGCTTGTGGTAAAGGAATGCAAAGTGTGGAAAGTTGGAGTCCTCAAAGACCTGCGCTGCATAAACAAGGGAAATCTTGTTTTTAATAACTGAGTTGATCTTCAGAATAATAAGCTTAAATTAATGTTTGTGCAACTCAGATGAACTACTCGTAAGTAACTAAGAATGACTGTAAACATCTTGTAGTTTGTGAATACCTGGGCACGTTTATTGTGGGGTGAAGGGCGTGCTGGGACCTCACCAGCATGATCAGGTAACATGGTACCTCTGGACAGCAGATGGTGAAGAATCAGAGTTTGCTGCCGGAAGACTGCTTCTGAAGCTGTGAGGGTGAAGAACTGTGACACTAGTATGATTGTTACTTCCTCTCATGTTTTCGTTTTGGTTAGCTGATTTATAAAGGTAGGTAAAGGCTGTTGGTTCCATTTATGAGGAGGACTGACTGGAGAGGTGGTTGGAAACTTTCCAAAAACATTTCAAATTATTCAGGTCAGTTTGCTTTTTCATTCTGTAAATGTAGTCCCAATGCAAAGTCCACCTTTGCATGGGGGCAGCAGATGGAGCTGCTGCATGAGGAAACAGCACAGCTCTCGGGTCATGAACTTACAAAATGTGATGTGTTAGGCAAAAACAACAGATGTGATTAACCTTTGCTGGCACCTGGACCTGGATCTGTCCTTTGGACTTTCCTTTTTCTGGGAATGTCTGAAGTCCACTTCTGTTGCAAGCTGGCTCTTCAACTTTATGCTCTGTTTTGGGGAGCAGACGTTTCTTGGAATACAGCTGTGCTTGTTTTAGTTACTGGCACATAGAGATTTTGCTGAGCTCAACTAGGTGCCATTTTGCTAGTTTTGAATAGGAGGAGAAACTGAGGTAAGAATACCTTGACACAAGACAACAAATGCATAAATGGCAAACCAAAACCAGCACTGTCATATGCCACTCTTCTATTGATTTAAAAGAAAATCTAGCCATTATTGATGAACTTGAAGTGTTATTTGAGAGACTTTTTACAACTTAGGTTTCGACATTAACTTCTGTCACTGTAGTGCTAACTACTGTATATCCAATTACTTTTGGTAAGATTTGAGCTTAAAATTTTATTTTAAAGAATTTTCAAATCTGTAGCACTTCTGCAGATGTTTGTTGAGAGTACCATCATCTTTCTCTAAGAACAAGTGTAATTAATACAGTTGTTGAAAGCAAGAGGTCAGAGGAGGCTTCAGGCAAAGAGAGTGTTACATATAGATCACCTGAATGGGACCCTTTCATATTTCAGGTTCTTTTCTTTCTCTCTCTTGAAGCAGGGATTATTCCAACCCTACTGCTCAAATGAGTCACCTGTGTAATGCAGCAAGAGAAAGCACTTTTCAAACTGGCAGCAAAAGTGCTTGGATTCACAAGGTCTGAGGGTACGGAAAATAACTCCTCCAGGGAGGGTTTCGTTTGGTATTTTTTAACATTTATTTTCTTAACATGAAGATAAATGCTTCCCATTGCAGATGCCTCTTCATCTGTTTTTTCCTCAGTGGGGGCTGAAATTGCCATGTGACTCTCAGGGGATGGGACAATTACCTGTCCTTGTTTGCCAGGCTGCCAGCGGGCAGACTGCTGTTAAGAACCTCTCCCAATTATTTATGGCCATTGCTGGACTAATGTATGTTCTGTCCTCTTGAGTATATTTGGGTAGATAGGAGTAACTCCCGAGGGCAGTGCCTTGCAGAGTTGGGGAAACATGAGCAATCATGTCAAATCACTTCTACAAGGGATTTTAACATTAGTTCTGTGTAGCTTTATTAAGAGATCAGCTGCTGCAAAGCCAGATGTGAGGTGAATATGGTCTTTTCATGGAAAAGTTTGAATTCCTTTTCCCATGTTCCATAAGTAATTTTTTTTCATAGTAATTTGGATATATCTTCTATGCAGTCCATGAGTCTTAGTGATTGTTCTCAGTGATGATGCCATTGATGAAGAGCCTAGGAACCAATTAAATTGTACCACTTGCAGTTCATTCTTACTTGCTTCAATTCCTTCTAATATGTTTTAGAATAAATGCAAAATTATATTTTCATTATTTGTATTTCCAGTCTGACTATGTAATATATTTATATACCACACACTTTTTATTAATTTTTTAGTAATGTATTCTTTAGATCATAATTATAGTATTTCTGTATTTACTGTTTTCTTCAGAAAGTGAAGTACATAAAGCAAGGTGTCTGCAGTGACTTTGTGGGGGTTTTTCCTCCCTGTTTTTCCTACTTCTTGAGTATGTATGTTTGGAGGTAATTCATTGCAATTGTACAGACAGATGGTCAAAGGAATATTTTGAATAAATGCAGATTATTGCAGTCGTGATCAAGAGGACTGTTGCATTTTCCTTTCTGTAAAATATAGGCAGCAAATACTTTCTTATTCCACGTGCTGTTGTGCAAGTTAGTAATCTGCAAGGTAACTTTAAAAAAATAAGATGAAATTTCCTCTGGAAATTCCTTATTATTGTGTACTTTATTTTTTTTGTCAGCAAAACTAAATGTCAAAAGGTATGTAGTAGAATCTACACAAATGGATTAGTTTCTTTTCAACAGGTTTCCCTTCTTCTTTGAGTGAGTTTACTAACTGCTGTTGGGTGATAGAGTTCTCCTGCTGCCTCTTTGTTTGGTTGCTTCCTCATACTTGGTTCTTCATTTTGTTAGGATGAAGCACTCATGTTGTCCCAGGAAACTTGAGCCACTGATGTGAAGTGTGCTGCCTCTGCAGCATGGCATCTTTTTCATTAGAAACCAAACAGCAAGCATACAGATATGGTCTCAGGACTTCCAAAACAATTGAGATATGTGCTGAAGAACAGAACTTTGAGATTATTAATATATTAACTTTGCTCATCATCAAGTGTGCAGATTAAAAGCAAGAATTTGAATGTACAATTAAAAGATAATGAATCAGAAACAATTAAAACCCCCTTACCTTCTCCTGCACTGTTTAAATGCAGTATTAGTTTTCTGTCTTCATCCATGTGCTCTGGGAACCATGTGTGGTGTTTAAGCAGTGGTGTAGTGCAGTCATGTAGTTCAGTGCAGACAGCAGGAATGTTTTGTAAGTGAAAACACTGGGTTAACTTCTGCTTTCGTTTGAATCATTCTGAATCTGAACTAACAAAACAAACAGCAGAGTTATTTCAAGGCTATATCAATATTAGTAAGAATATAATTTTGCCTGAAGTACTTTGCTTTTTGTAATGGACAGAGTCATGATGCTCATATTAATAGAGAAAACAGGTAATTTTTAGCCAACCTTTTATCTGAAGCTTTAAGAATTGTAATTATCTTTCAGGGGAAAAGAAAAAGCTTTTAATCTGTATTCTGTATTGATTGAAATCTTTCCTGGTTAAGGCTAGAAAGAGAAATGGCTGCAGACTCTTGTCTCTCATGAGGGATACTTTAATATCATGGGTCTAATTGCTCTTTTGAAATCTCCCAGAGTGTGGCATTAGTACCGTGTGGACTATTTTTCTTGACAGCCAAAAGTTATTGTGGAATCACAGTGTCCTGTCAACTGTTTGGATCATCAGTGGCTACAAGTTGTATCCCAAGGTTGGATGTGTGCAGTCACTGCCATTTCTGGAAAGAGCTTTCCATGTATCCTCTAAAAGGATGACAAGCTTTTATTCTTGATTAAATTTTGCTTTTTGCTCAGTCATGAATTAGAGTGACCAACTCAGCATACCATTTGAATACTGACTGATCTAATCACAGAAACAATACTGTTTAAAAATTACGTCTTTTTGTCACTCATTTAATTACAAATATTATACATGCTAAAAATCTAGCTCTGAACTACATGTACTCTTTTCTCCATCTCCCAGAAAAATTTTACTAGTTCTGTTTCAAATGTATGTTGATTTTAGTGTACTGGAAATTTTCAGCAAAATTATCCCTCTTGGATTTTAGAACCAGTAAATGTGGGTTCTATTTTGAATGTTTATTTGTAAATTTGTTTCATTTACTTGAATGCTCACTTAATGAAACTGGATCAGAATTTATGAATTTGATTTTTATAGCTCTGATCATAGTGCAATATGAAGTAATGGACTGGATGGCAGGAATTCCCAGATTCTAACCCTTGTAGATATTTGTAACCCTTGTAATATTTGTCTTGTCCTTGCAGCATAGCTTGGCAAGCCATTAACATTTTCTTGCAGTTTAAGTGAGTGTGATAGCCAATTCATGTTCTTCAGAATTTTAGCTCTGTAATATTTCTATGAAATTCACTAACTCTTCAGTCAGTATCCCTAACCTTTTAACGGTATGACAGCATTCTTCATCTTTCTCTTTTATTCCAAGTGTGATGGATGTGTGACTGAGCACTGGTCTCTGCATAGGCACAATTGTGCAGAGAAGATGCTCAGCAGCTCATGGTTCACATACACAGTGAACAGGGAAGATGGTGAAGCACCTGTACTATAAAGAAATTACCTATGGATTCTCTGTCCTTTGAATGGAAAGATCACTACTGCCTTGGGCCTCTGTGCTATCTGCCAAGAGGGAAACAAATCTCATCCTGTTTTACCAGTGTTACAGAAACTTCAGGGTTACTTCTTGTGAAAATGAGCATTCTCTTTTATACAGATAGAAACCTGAAATTATTTTTGCATCAGAGAAGACTTTAGTGTTTTTCTTCTGATGCAATTGTTACTAGAGTGTAGATCAGAGACACACAGCAGCTAAGGAGCTAACTGAGGGAAAGGAGCTGTGACAGCAGGTGAGCGGGCTTTGTACCATCAGGATAAAAAGGAGAGCTCAGTAGGAAGTCAGATGGAGAGCCTTATTATTTCTGGCAAGAGAAGAGAAGGCTCACACTCTGCCTGTAGAAGTGCAGTCACAGAAAAAGCATGGTGGCCTGGGAAGAGATGAGGATGAACAAGAACCATCAGGGGAAGCATCAGAGCCAGCTGAATGTGAGCCAAACATAGACAAGAAGAGTAAAAGACTGCTGATGGGTATTGGAGATTCCCAGCTGTAGGGAATTGAAACACTTGTCTGCTACCCTGATGCCATGTCTTGGGATGATTGCTGACAGCCAGGATCCAGGATACTGCAGAGAGCTGGCTAAGGCTTGCCTGGTCCTTAGACTGTTGCCCCTTGTTGAGCACCTGCATGGGAACCAAGGACATCTCAGAAGGAACAGTGAAGCTGTGGGACTGAGGGTGAAGGTTACAAGGGCTTAGGTGTCTCTTGAGTCCTTTCAGTAAACAGAAGAGGCTTAGATAGGAAAGCATACATCCTGAGGAAGGGTTATTGTAATCTAAAGAGAAGTGATGATGTGGGGCCTGTAAAGAGGTGTTCGTATGTTAGGGGAGGATCGCACTCTGTGAAAGCAGCACAGCTAGGGGCTATCCTGAATGCCTGTATGTAAATGCTTGCAGTATGGGAAGAAAACAGAAGGAACTTGGAGTTTCTGCACAGCTGAAAAACTAAAATGTCATTGGGGTTATGAACATAAAGAAATAGCATAGCAGTTACCTGGAATGTATGCTTTGGTTATGACTTAGTAAATCCTAGCCTTTTAAAATTCAATTTGATGATATCAAATGAGTCTATAGCACATACATCTGCCAATCCCTAGCAAAGCCAATTCAAGTCTGAGTTCCCTGTCTGGAGTTCTACTTGGATCTTCTTTTTCTTGTTTTCCGTCCATAAAATTGTATAATGAATGTGGTTATGTAATGCAGTTAGACTGATATTTTCAGAACTGTAGATCTGCCAAATGTATTGCTAGTGGCAATAGTTTAGGCTCATTATTTGACACAGATTTACATTATTTACACAGATTTTTACAACTCAAAATCTGGTTAATTTGTATTACAGTTACAAGACTTAATTTACCATCTGTTGAAGATAATAGATGTAGCTGAGGAAAGTGAAAACAGCAAAGTTCATACACCAAGTAAATTAAAAGTTGCTCTTGAGAATCTTTATTGGAAAGGCTACCTAACTAGGCAGTTGGCATACTGTAATAGAGAATATTATAGTTCCATCAGTGCTTCAAGATCAACAAATGAAAAGAAATAATTTTTGTGTGTAAATAATATAATTTACAATTATTTTTATTTTCAATTTATTTTAATTATATTGTTATTATTATATATGTAAAAAATTTTATAATCTTTTGGAAGTCATTTAGATACTGTGTGAATGTGTAAGTGAATGCCATGTTGCAATTTTGCACTTGGTTTAAAAGCAGAACACCAAACTCAGATTCTGCACTTCTGTAATCTATCAGTACAACTTTTTTTCTCAGCCACAGTGGAAGAACATTGAACTAGCAAGTGATTTTTATAGCTAATCTTTGCATAGTCATTGCTCTATATTCTTCCTTACAATTTTTGTCTCATAAAACCAGTCATTGAAGTTAATGCAACTTATCACCCAGCAAAAGTTACAGTATGAAGAAACAAAAAGCTGCACATCAAAGGGTCTTCTGTGCAGACAGAGCAGACACAAAGGCTTCTTTGTGATGAATGTGCTGAGTTAGCTCTGCCACTCTAAATCAGCAGTGAATTTTCTTCAATTCTAGCATTGAAGTAAAAGAATGTCCTTTGTTCTTGAAGCAGGTTTTACTTCTATTTCAAAAATGCTGGCAGGCAATAAGCATTGATTTAACAATCCAAAAAATTAATTTCCTCTTTTAAGGATTGTGATATACTTTTATAGAATTTTATCTTGGTTTATTCAAATTAATAGTAGGTACCAGTCATTTCTGCAGCAAAGTGAAACAAGCTGCTTCAGTGAGATCTGTAATTCATACTAATCCCTGATAACAGGACCCTATATTTTTTGCCACATCCACCATACAAATAATGTTCTTATTGTTGTTATTGAATAAGACTGTAGTTAATTTTGTAAATACCAGAGTTTGCCATTACTAGGGTGAGGGATTCAGAAAAAATAGTCTGATAAAGCCAAAAGAAATGTCATCACAGCTCCATCCAAAATTACAGAGATTAGACATTTACACCCATATAGGTAGTCAGGGACATTTCGATCTTGTTTGATACAAGTTGTCTTTATTCCATAACCTTGCTACAAAGTTGTCACTTGCTTTTGTTAGCCTTGTGATGACAAAATATCATCTTGTGTGTCTAAAAGCAGGAATATGGCTTCTTAATTTACCTTCAAGCACTAATCCTATTCACAGCTGGTTTGGAAAGGGAAAAGATACTTTCTGTATTTGGTATTAATTGCTGTGTAATTAATTGGTTACATAGAGACCTTATGTTTTTTGACTGACACTTTTGCATCTTGTTTGTCAGCAATGCAGTTATCTACTAGAGATAGATGTGTGTTTTTTGTTACCAGTTGGAATGAGTAAAAGTGAAACAACATTTGGGGAAAGTGTGAGAAATCGTATCTCTAGGCAGGCTAGACAAGTAACTTTCACACCGAGTTAAAATGGAATAGTCGAATCTAGCAGAGGCATTACTTTGGAACCCTTGGAAAACCCGAGAGTACAGGTGAAAAAAAAGAAGTGGTAAAGGAGAAACATAAAGACCTGGTCTATAGAGAGTGGAAGTAATGTTGATAATGCTAATAAAACTTGAATGGGGGTTGGCTTTCCTTTGATACTGTTTTTTCAGGGTCTTCATTCTTGCAGTGCAGAATGAGTTTGGGGTGAGTGTGCAGCTGATCTGTGATAGAACATGATGAAAGTAGTGCCAAATAGCCTGTACTAGTTTGCTTCTTCATAAAATAAGAAATTCAGATTGTTTTTCAGTCTCTGTGCTGTAAGAGCTTGTGTGACATACATCCAGCGTGTGAATTTACAGCTGCAAGCTATATATAGCTTAACTTCAATATAATTACATAAATGACAAAATCATTAGTTTTGAACTCATGGTTTTTAACATTCCTAACACAGTATCTCTCTTTGTTTGGGTCATACCTAAAAGCAATCTAGTGACCTGTTGATTTGCACCAGGAGGTACTGACTTCTTACAGTCCCAGTAAGGAAGACACTCAGACTGTAAAGTATTGTTTAAAATGCCATTTATTGTGGCTAACCCTGTAAAGAAAAGGATAACAGAGGTAGTTTTTTATGTCCTTCCAGATGCTGAGTTGTGTGGTAGTGAACAGGTCTCAGATCAGAGCGCAGCACGCTGGGCAGATCATGTCCAGGAAAAGATCATCTGACATTTTGGTGTTTTGAGCATGTGCTTAAAATAATTCTACTTCTCACTTCTACTGCCAAACAGAAAGCCAGTTCACTTAAGAACTGTTTGCTCACTGTTAGATAAAGACAAGAACACCGAGACGGTGTAATCGCCAGCACTGAGTAGGAGCTGCCTGCGCGCTCCACGGCTCCAGCTGGCTGGCCGTTCATCCTGCAGCCCTGGGAAATGTGCCGTCAGCACGGGGCTGACCGCCCAGACCTGCACGCAGCACAGCGCTGGCTGTGCCTCGGATGGGCATCACTCACCCCTCAACACAGTGATCTTCTGGTTAGGATCAATACACCTGTCATTGAGGGGAAAAAAATAATCCCTTGGATAAAGAATTCTGAAGTTATACGTGTAGGTTTTGGGAGCATCGGTGTTTTCAGGGCAGATATACAGCCTCGGTGAGTGCAGAGTGATCCTAACTGAGACTTGTAAGTGGCTTCCAAAATCTAATAATAATAATAATAATGGTAATAGTAATAATGCATGATAATAATACATGATAAAATATAATGTGATTCCTGGAGTAGTTAAGTTTACCTCTCCTATTAGCCTGTTGAGCTCTGGACTGATGGAGGGTATTTTAAGCCTGTATATAGTTTTACATTGATGTAAATGAATTAATTTTGGTTTTGTTGTTTGAGGTTTTTTTAATTTGTTTTTTTTTCTTCCAGTTTATAAGTAAACTTTTAAAAAATAATTTTGAATTGGAAATGCTGGGGGTTTTTTCAAAGTAGCCTGCAAAACTCTTCAGCAGAAAGTAAAAACTTTTTATTTGGTAATGGTTCATTGGCAAATGGGTGGCACATTTTTCACTGAGGAGAAACAAAATAATAAAACTTAAAAATAAGATGTGAAAAGATTTACTCAGCACAATGTACAGCTTCTCCTTGATTTGGTGAAGCGGAGGAACCCCAACCTCACCAGGCAGTTATAGTCACAGTGATTCATCAGTTGCTGCCTTGGGCAGGTCTGAGTGCTGATTGGACACAGAACTTCTCAAGGTGTGTCTTTTGCCAAGAAACTTGAGCATTGTAAGAGCACGCAGTAGACCATGATAGCCTCCTTCTAGGGTAAGAACTGCTGTATGTCTGTTTGTTGTTATGTTAGATGTCCATTCTTACTGTTCAGAACAGTGCTTGGTGGTTAGTAACAAATAATTAGGTGTTTAAGCAGACGTTTCCAAACCAACCTTTTCTGGGTTTAAAATCTGCAAAGATCTTAAACTTGGATGTTAATTATGGCAGCTGTTGCTCAATATGCTAGTAATGTTATTTAAAATTCTGAATTAAAATAAATGTGATTATATAATAGAGGGGTATTCTCAAATCAGAGAATGAGATTTAAAATTTTTTTGTGAGATTGTAGTATTTTGAGAGAGAAACATTTATAATATTTTACATGGTCTTTATTTCTCCTAAAAATTGTATGTGTTAATTATTTACAAGTTAAGTAATACAAGGAAACTTTCTTCTCATGTTGTACTATGTTCAGGAGAATTCTATTTTTTCAGAGATATGAACAGACTTTATGTATTTTTTTTTGTCAGTTTATCAGTCTAAATTATTTGGAAGATAAAATTAATCTTATTTTAACATGTATTTTCAGTTGCCTTTGAAAAATTAAGGGAGAATCTTGCGGGAAAATATAGGAATATATTGGATACATTTTTGGTTTGTAATTGGTAGTTTTATGTCAGCTTTACTATCAAATGAAAACATGTAGTTATGACTTTGAGAGAGACACACAGGGATTGAAAAGATTTAAAACATGCTACGTATCCAAGTTTGCATGTAAATGTCTGTGATCTTACACTGCTGGAGTATAGTAGAAAAGGCTTAGGAAAACAGCAGCTGTAATACCCAGTCGGGGTAATGTCTGCTTCCCTGCTTTTACAGCAGTAATGCTTAGAGCTCATTTCACATGACTGTACTTGTTTCTGCTCTTGGAAAAATGTTGCAGTCATGGCACAAGCACCAACTTCTTTGTGAGGAATGATACAGTGAGCCATGCTAGAAAGAGGTTTTTGTTTTAATATTGCCATAGTAAAGACGTTAATTTTAGCATAATATATAAATGAAAACAAATAACCTTTTAATTATAAATAACTGATTTAAAGATATATTTAACAAGTAACTCTTGCTATTAAATTAAATAGATTGGGTTCTAGTCCTTCTGCATATTTCTTGGTTTTAAAGCACTAATTTTGTGCTTTAAAATAACAGGATCCTGTTTTTTGTGGACATCAGGACTGTCTTCACAGTTGGTGATGTTAGAGTGGATTTTTGCTCAGAATTTTAACTCTCAGCGCCAGTCAACACCAGAGGGTGCCAAAACGCAATACAATGTTCTCAATTTCCTAGTAAAATAGCGATATATACATAATATACCTTTTCTAATCATTGTTTTGATCTCTCCCAGCCTTTTGTTGTTTGCATATTCACCAATGTGAGTACTGTAATACCAGCATACTCCAGGTTCGAGGTTTCCTTATAATGGCAACAGCACATTCCTCTCACCAGCAGCTAGCACTGTCAAAGAAAGATTTTTAAGTATGTAGATAAACTTTACTTAGCTACAACAGCAGTTCCTATAACTTGTGTCATGCTCTTTCTTGCTTGTCCTGGCCTTAGTTGTACGTGCAGGGGTCAGAGATTGGTTTCTATTTATATATGCCATGCTGTCAGCAAAGGAAGAAGTTAGTAAGAACTTTGAAATGCATTAATCATTCTTGGGCATGACTTCATGGTGCAATTAATTTTACAATTCCCTTACTTATGTGATGTTTTTGTCTAGGCTGAAGGTTTTAGGATACATGTGTGTTCCTCTCTTCAAGCTCATTTCCTTATGCTGCAATAGAAGGGGAGCTTCAGTGCAAGTACTATTGAAAGAGGCAGTTGCATTTTATGAGCTCAGAAATTTGACTTCAAGAAATAAGATGTTGTGCCTTTGTTGCTTAGATGGCAAAATTATTGAGATACTCTGACTGAATTACATATATTTAGGTGGGGTTTGCTTTCAAAAGATAAAGCATACCATATCTTACAGGCCCTACTGCTGAACCACGGGGTATTTCTAAAGTTGGTTATGTATCTGACTAAAGAATACTGTCAGACAGTGTTTGTCAGAATTGAGTCAGGAAAATCGTTCAGCACTTTACAATGGTGGAACAGATTAGTGAATGTCTGCTGTGTGCATGTGCATTCAGTCAAGTGCTCATAAAAGAGCAAATGGTTCCTTCTTTGTGTCTTACTCTTTGGTCATACTCAGTAATAAACTGTGTTCAAATAATAAAACGCTAAGTCTAAAATTCTTGAACCATTAATTTCATGCCCATAACTTTTTGTTTTTGTCACAGCAGCTGATGGCAGTCACCAGTGCCAGTGTTTGGACACTGATTTGTTGCACTGAAGGCACATATCTAAGGGCACTATTGGTTCCTGCAGTAAAACACTCTTCCAAATTGTGCAAGGATTGCAGAATCCTTTGAAGTGGATGGTATTATTTGAATTATAAGTAGATGCCAGTCTCAGAACTCTTTTTGTCATATAAAAGGCTTTGAGGGGGATAGGGAACAAACAAATAAAAAAACTACAAAAATAATCTAGTCACTGTTGGAGCCTTTTCTGTATATTTTTAATGAAATACTTGTCACTTTATTTGATGGATTAGTGCCCTCAGATTAGTGCTGCTTTCTTAACTATGTCTAATCTCATTTGATTCAAGCATAATAGAAAAAATATAATAAAAAATAGAATAAAAACCAAATCAATGTAGCATAGATTTGTTTTGAAGTCAAGGAGGGGGTTAGAAAATCAGTAAACATCAGTGCATCATGTTTGATTAGCTAACAGGAATTTTCTGAAGCTATTAACCAGGATTTTAAGAAGCAAATTTGATGTAGGCTTATTAATTTATAGGGAGGTTCTAGTGTTGAAACTGAAAGCTTTAAATCTGTTTTCCTTCATACAGAAATTAGAAAATAGTTTGTCTCTATAGTTTCAGTAGCTCCTTCAATGTTTCTTTTAGTACCCTTCCACCAAGCTATGAAATTGAAAAGATGAGTATTTGTCTCTAGCTTTGGATAATTTGCAGGAACCAGAAGATCAGAAACTCAGAAATTCCTTTACTTATCAATATATCAAATGCAAATTAAGTGAACTGTGCAGTGTTAGAGCAGTGACCTTCAACCAGACTCCGAGTCAAGAGTTCCTGTTTCCAAGGCTTGTCATTCTTGCTGAGTATTTTCCAGGCATGATGTATGGATCTTTTGTGGGGTGTTGTGCACTGGAGAATAATGAAGGCCCTCCGGCTCATTTATCC
Organism: Formicarius rufipectus; assembly: GCA_013399695.1. Taxonomy (NCBI): domain Eukaryota; kingdom Metazoa; phylum Chordata; class Aves; order Passeriformes; family Formicariidae; genus Formicarius; species Formicarius rufipectus. Next base: position 820,946 of record VXAU01001196.1, on the reverse strand, counting down.
AACTGTCTCACTTGGGACTTGAACTATGTTGCTAGAAAAGAACGTCTAGTGCTCTTGCTTTTAATTCTAATCCCTCATCATTAAGCTATAGCAGTTCCCTGTTCCATGAGCATTTTTTCAGCTATAGAACCTAGTCATAGTTTTGGAGAGCCCAGAGAGGCTGAGAGTTTTGAAGAGTGGCTGCTATTCACTGGATATTGTATGGTTGTGCTTTCAGAGTAATCCATCCATTTTGTATATTAGAATGAGAAAAAAATACCTCTCTTTAGTAACTTTATTTCACTTCCTCCATGCACTTTCTTTTTTCAGTTTAGCTGGTCCCTTTTTGTATAGTCCTTGTCTCAAACAGCTGAAATTAACGTTGGGTGGTATGTTGTTATAACACTGACAAAAAAGCTATAGTAGACTAAAAAGCACTGTGCATTGTTTTGGTTGTTTTTTTAGGAGGGTGGGATGTTTGTTGGCTCATTTTGTTTTTACAAAAAAAAAAAAAAAAAGGAAGGACTCATTTTGTATGCAGGCAGATACCATTTAAGAAGAAAAATATTGTTATTAAATATAATTGTCTTGATTTCCAAGTCAAGGAAATAGGAATTTCCTTGAAACGGATCGTGGCTTTTTTGTTCAATACATGTAAGACACAAGAGTTTATATATAATTATTAAAAGGTTTCCCTTTTAAAAATACTAACTAGACCCCAGTGGGGGCAATTTCAGTGTGACCATTGAAACTGCACATAGATTCTGTTTTAAACCGTGTATTTACAGTGTGAATACATTGATTTCTATGGGCAGTTCATTTAGCAGGTTCAGAAATATGTATAAATATCTAATCTGTTGTACATTTTGGTAGTGGAGTAAGGAACAAACTTTAGTGGGAATACATGATATATTTTTTGTAGTAAAGAACTAGGTTATGTAACAGTATTTGCATTTATTAAGCTCCTGTTAAATTTCAAAAATGGAAACTTTTATCTAGGCAAGTGTTGATTTACTTCTGGAGTTAACAACATGTTTACAGTCTCTTTCACTATTGAAAATACAGTATTGGTCATGTTAGGGTGAGGTAAAAAAAAATAAAAAAAATCACCAAAACCAGACAACAAAACAAGGAAAATTCTAGTGTGTCAGTTTTTTCTTTACTCTCCATACTACCTTCAGCTTAAAATTTTCTTGAAGTCTTCTTCTGCCTAGTTTTAGCTAAGTATCTATGTGTCTGTGTTTTTGTTATTAATACAGAGTTTATTTCCTACTTTTTGAAAATACTCTTAGGACTTCTCTGGAAGTGGAGTCTTGGAAAGTGTGAGAGGGAAAGTGAAAAGTTAAAGGATAGGATGGCATGAGGAGGATAAAATTTGTTGTTCAGTTATACCAAGAGAGAGAATTACTTCAGAAAAAAAAGAAAACTGCAATAAAATTTTAAAATACCAGAATTGGCAGAAACTGTTTAGGAAACTAATCATATTACTCTGCCCATGAACTTTGGGAACCATTAATAAATGCAGTGCTCTTGACAGGTGTTACAATGTCTTTCTGTGAACAAGTTCGGTACACCCATGCTCAGCCATGTCATTAGAACTGAGAGCAGAAAATTCCCTTACAATGTCAAATATCTTGTGGAAATATTCCTTTATATTGTAGTTTACAATACTTGAGAGATTTTAAAATAGTTCTCTCAGCTACACGCTGTAGTACAAAAACTACTGTGTTATAGACTGGGGCATTTCTTTCATTGAATTTCTGGATTTATCAGTTAATGTTAGTGAGACTTGAAATGAACGTGGATACTTGTGCTTATAAGCTTCAGATTTTGCAATGCAATACTGTCACTCTTGAAACTTCCTTGCCCTCTTGTCCCAACAGAGAACAGCCCCTTCCACCACAGCAAGACTCATGTAGGCTCATTTGGAAAGCCTGTCTATTGAACAAGCCCTCCAGGACAGGAGTTGAGCTGGATTCTGGTTTAGTTTCATTTTGTGGAATAATTACTGCTGATGTACAAGTCTGTGTTACTTTTGCATGCAGATTTAGTTTTGTATTGTAAACACTTAGGATGTCTTTGAAATAGGTGGAATATTAAATGCAGGCAAAAGCAGAGCTGCTGTCACTTGTGCAGAGAGTTGTGAGCTGTTTCTGTGTTATTTTGCTCTTCTAATGAGAATACATAAAGCTTCAGACAAACGTCAGAGGAAAAGTTTGAGGAGTTAAACTCTAGTGCTTAAAGGCACTGAAGGTCTCCTTTCAGGTTATACTTGATACAGTATAAGATTTGAGATGATCTGGTAATTGCAACATTACAGACAACACAATCGAAGGCAAAGTAATACTCCAGGTGGAAGCCCAGTGCTTCAGCTGCAATGCATTGGGATTCTAATCCTGTCTATGGTAGGCTTGTGTCACTGGACAGGTGTGCAGATACAGCTGCAAATTAAGGGCGTGGGTGAAGCAATCAGCTTGGCTGTGAATCTCAGCTGAGTTCCTCTAGGTTCCACTTAAGAACCAAAGTTCTAGTTGAGGGTGTCCTGTACTGTAGCAGTCTGGATCATCCTATTTCTGCTTTCATGCTGTTATTGGAGAAGATTGCTGCAGAACATGGAGAGACAGGGCTGGGGAGCCTTCTGTTGCAGAGGGACAGTGCACAGCATAGTGTGGACAGAAGCTGTCCACTAAGGAATGCTGTGGTACAGAAGTCAGCAGGTAAGAAACGCTCAGTGGTGATGACTGAGAGATCAATAGAATCCAGCCTTTACTTAAGGATGGCTCATGGCTGGAATGCAGTAACACTGCATCACAGGGTAGGAGGGAAACGGGAAAGGACTGGAAAGAAATCCTTTGGGCCATCTGAATAAATACCAATAAAACTGGTGTGTAGAAAAACTTGGTAAAGAATTAAGTTTTTTACAACAAAATTAATCAAAAATACTCTGAACAAATTTGAATTGGCATTGCAAGTTTAGACTGGCTCAGCATTTTGTGTTATTTATCTGTGGTGTTTTTATGTGGCTCTAGGACTCCTGGCACCTCCTGCACTGTATCTTCAAAGGGAAATGAAATAGTTCTTCTTTTATGAGACTTGCCCTGCATTCACAAAATATGACTAGTAGCATTTTTGCCTGTAAGGTCAGATGATTTGAAAAAAAAACCTGAGTTGCTACTAGTATTTTCTTCAGCTAGAACCCAGGTGTTTAAACATTTCTGTTCACTGGAAGTTTGGGTCCAAAGGTGTACTACAAAAACAAGCTATTGCTTTTTGCACATATGATCAGATGTAAGTGAAGGATCTGTCAGACTCTTACAGGCAGATTGACTTACTAAGAAGGTTGATGAGTTTATGACCCATCTTGCCCTTTATGGCTGAGCCCCTCATAAAGCAGCTTCTTAATGGTTGCAATTTTTAGCCCAAGTTCTAATGATACTCAGACTTTGTCTCGGTGCAAGTTATGTAGTATTGTGAGTTATAGCCCTAACTGTTACGTATGCAAGGAACATTCAGTTTAAAAAACAGAATATCAATCTAAAATTAAAACAGAATTTATTTTACAATTTCTTTTTTTCCAGCTTTGTATCCAGTGCCCTATAGAATAATTTTCACTAAATATGATAGTTTATTTTAATAAATCAGCTTATGTGGTCTTGACAGTTGTAAAGGCCTTTTCCAACCGAATGATTCTATGATTATTGATCATCTTCAGGAAGAGCACTGTTTTTCTCTTCCTTTATAATTATCAGTTGGTTAAAAAGAAACAAATCAGTGAGAGATTTTACTTTGAGGGTGTTGAATTTACAACTGCATTATTTTAATTTCAAAGTTAATTTATTTTTATTACTTATTATGTAGCTTTTTGAATTACATCTGGGGATAGAAACTAGCATGCTGTGTTCTGCTCTAAACTCCTAAATAGTTCTTATCACTTCTTTGTAAAATAAAAGTCAAGAAAAATGGATAGGAAAATGTACTAGACATGACTCTGGCTTGGAGTACCGGAGCAATGAGGAGAAGTGAGAGGCAAAGAGTAAGAAGGAGGAGACAAATCCTGTTGTTACCTATGCAGTTCTGAAGTTCAGAGCAGCCAAGCAGTAAGACTTATATATACATGAAAGCAAAGACCGGTTGCAGAGTAAGAACTTGGGACTACTAAGCTCTTGCAGAAAAGGAGAAACCAAGCTCAGATAAACTGAAGCTTTGGTTCTAATCTATTTCAGTGCAGAATGAGCTGGGTTTGCTCAAACCACATTTATCAGTCTTAAGCTAAGAAGATTGATGTAGCACTGGCATATGTGAGAAGTGCCACCATAGTCCTTTCTTTTGTTATACCACAAAAAAATGCAATGTAGGTGCGTAACTAAGCACAGCTTGAGAGCTCCTTTGACCCTTGGTTGTAATTTAGCAAATGCACCTGTGATCTCTTTTGTCGTTATTTCTGCTGCTGGTTTGATTCTTACCACAAGTCTGTTTTGGTAGGTTAGATAGCACTCATATTGTAGAATTAATTAGTCATGTGACTATCTTAGCCTTTTTTTTTAAAGCTACAATATTTGTAGAACACTTTGAAAGAAAGACCTAAACTAACCATAAAAGTTCAAGCACCAGAAGGCAAATATAAATATTAGTGTTTAAAAAACATAATTGTGGAGCCCAGTTCAGGAGTTCTTTGTCTATGAGCAGCCTTATTTTAAAAAACCTGGCAGACCTACTACTTGCTTCCCATTCTGAAGGGCAGAAGAGATGAAGAATATACTAAATGATAAAACATTTCAGAAACTATTGCAGTAGTAACTAGTAGTTAAAGGAGTTGAGACAGGAGTTGAGACCCCTCTGTGAGGGGTTCTGGATGTGCACATTTTTTAAAAATGCAGGGGCATGGTTTGGTTTTGTTTGTTGAGCAAAATTAGAACCATCTCATATGTCCAGTTTCAGATTTTACCACACAAATGGTAGACTCATTGCAGCAGAGGTGAGAAACTTCTGGGTTGCTTTGGCTGAGGAACTGAAAGGAGCAGCAGGACTTGTGTGTTTTAAATTGGATCAGTTCACAGTTAAACTTTAGCATAGAATCACAGCTATAACTTCATTCTCCCTTGATCTCCTTTGCCCACAGAGAGCTTAGCATGCTAGCTTTAACCAGATTTCTGATTATATGGCATATGCATTTACAGTCTGTTACTGCTGGGTGCATTATAGGCACTGGCTACTCAAGCTGAGAAGCAGCTGTAGAGTCTTCTCAACAGTGGACTCTGGCTCAAGTTCAGCATTGAACTAACATGCTCCTTGTGACTGGCTTCATGTGCAGGTAGGATGAACTCCCATCTAGCTATAAAAGACCACACAGACATAGAGTAAAGACTTACTAGGCTGTAGTGATCAACACTTTCTGTTGAGGTGTTTGATTATCTTAGTTCTATTTATTTGAGTCTGATCACATAAGTAGTGTTACAATTAGCCCTAGCCTTCAAAATGTCTGCTAAGTTGCATGTACTGAATGTATTTGGAGATTTGTATTAGTCTTTTCTGATTACATGCTAAGTCAGTAATACTTGATCACCTGATTGCTGTCATATAACCTGCATTAAGCACAAACATTTAGTGTTTCTGAGAATCAAAAAACTTACACAGTACACTATTCATTTTAATTTTAGGCCAATTGTGGGAGGATATACAATAACTAGTCTGGGTATAGAGTCAAGAATTGCCTGTATGCTGGGCTAGGTATTGTTGAAGTCTGCAAAAGCAAAGTGACACTTTCAAAGTTCTTTGAACTAATTTGTACTAGTGGAGCAGCTTTGTGCCACGTCCACACTCCAAGTGAAATGCAACAACATTTGCATGAATTGCCCCGAAAGAGTATCAATCTCTTCCTAGGACAAGCGTATGCTTATAGAAGTGTTGTAAGAACATAAACACCCAGCGATACTTATTGCCCCAGCATGTCAAGCTGTTGGTAGTTCATCCTGTTTCAGAGTTTCATCTTAATAACTAAAAACATGTTGATGGTATGAAATGGAGAAAGTTGCACTCCTGTATGTAAGGAAAGTAAATGAAGAGTGGTTGGCCTATGCCCTCCATAAGCAGTACGTAAAGAATGATGAACCACTGTTTTAGTTCCTTCTTGTAAACTACTGGTGATAATTATTGGCTACCCACCAGCTGAAAATACTTGATTTGAAGTCTGACATAAGGATAAAGTAGCTCTGTACTTGTGGTATTATTAGTGAAATGTCTGGAATGAAAATCTGCTGTGTGGTTGCTGAGTTAGTATGTGTTTAAGTCCTGCTTGGTACTTTGTAGATTATTTATCTTTACATAAACATAGACCAGAACTACATATACAAGTTCAGTAATGCTTTGTATTTATTTCTCTGTAGTCTGCAACAGATTTGCTAAATGTTGGATTGATGTAAATATCCATGCTGGAAGTAACACTTCAGTAATTACATTGCCAACAATATTTATACTAATGGTTTATTTTCAAAGAATTCAGTATCCTTGTGTCCTTCACAACAATGTGTCTACATTTTACTGAAAATATTTTGAGTATAATAGCTCAAAACAACTTCAACAAGAAAACATGAAGCAAATCAGGTACTAAAATAAATGAATGAGAGTACTGATAGTCTTTCCAGCATATTATGTGATACTGCATATTCCTCCTAGCTCTGTCTGCTCCGATTTATTCTTGTAAAAAACACTCTTCTAGTACAGACTGAACAGCATGTGTAATGTCTGTGACAGTTTGAGCCTTGGAGATGGAATTGGTTGAACAGTATAGTCTATTCAGATAAATGTAGGGGATTCATTCACATGGAAATCATTCTTGGCACAGTTGAAACAAAGTATGAGTGAAAGAGGAAACAAAAAGGAGCCACTGAGAGCTGCACTTCCAGCACCAGTAAACCAGCAGAGCTTCATTGTTCCTGATAAATGTAAGTTACTCTACATCCCATCAGTCTCACCCAAAGTCTTAAGAGGAAGTGGTGACACACAGTCCTACACTAAAAGATTGGTTTAGATTAGTTTGAAACCTGATTCTCATCTATGTGTATAACTAAACCATGTTATGCATTATAAGTGACATGATTTTCATCTTCCATAAAAGCCTGTAGATGTTTTTCTAGATTCCTGAAAAGTTGGATGAGACTAGTTTAAATCAGTAAGGTGCAGAAAAGCTGCAGAGCTAACTAGTACCAGCAAAAACCTAGTATGATACCTGGGAAACCTGTGTTGTTCTGGATTTTGTTGTCAGATGTGCTTCCACTAGGAGGAGTTGTCATCATACCCTTGCCCTGTAAGATTAGCAGATTTGTGCTTTAACTCATTTTATGAGAATCTAATTACTTATAGTTCAATTGTGAAATAGCTATAAAGTTCACATATATCTACCTAGCTTGTAGTACAGAAACTGCTAATTGGTATGAATATAAATATGAAAGGAAGCTTGCAGTTTGTGATATCCTATAAGCAAACTTATGTTTGTCATTTGCATTTAGGGGAAAAACTGAGTGCATTTTCTAGACATTACAATTTATTTTCAATTTTGTGTTTTCCATAGAATATTGTGGTAAGTTGAAAATTTTAAATGTTTTAATAGTCACGGTTAAGAGAAAAGCTTGAAGTGAAATGTCTAGAAAGTTCAAGAAAGAGGCAAGAAGTGTTAAATCTCTTGTATACACAGTCTTGGGATTTTTAGTTATTTTTGTTTAACAATGATGTTGCAAATACTGATTATGACTTTTAAATATGGTGGTTTAGAAGTTCCAGAGGGACAGGCTTTCATTTGTGTTTTAAATTCAATGTAATACAGTTACTGCTTGGATTTAAGCACTTCCTTTGATCTCTCTGCCACTCAGGTGTTGCAAGATAATGGTATACTTGGAGATACAGTTTTACTTTGTTTCTCCTACTGTTTTCCAGTGCTTATCTGTTTTCATCAAATCCTGAAATATGATTCTAGTAAAATATATGTTTTGGTCACTTTTCAGCAATACAGTTTCTGCATAAACTCTTATGGGATAATGAGATAGAGACCTTAATCAAGGCTGTCCTTTCATTAGGAGAAGGGGACTGTTTCAGAATATATCAACTTGATACTCTTAAAAGACTTCAAGATGGTTCTAAAGCAAAAGAAAGGAGATATTAAACCTCCTGGGTATCACAAACTATAAGTGAAGTTTTCCATGCAGCTTTACTATTTCTCTAAGGGCCTTGATTTTTGCACTGAATCAAACCGCTATGGAGGCTTAGAGTGCTGCCACTCCCCAGTTGTATTACCCATCCCTGTAGTGCAGTTTTTTCCAGAACACAGTTGGCAGATGTAAGAAATTCTGTGCCTCACTTCCTTTATTTTGCAGTCCAGGATGGTTTTAAATTGTTTATATTTAGATGCTCTTTTCATAACTGCTTTCATTTTAGAGGTGGTTTATCTGTAAGACTGAGGTGTCTTTCCTTTCTGTAGTATGAACATTAGAAAGGAGTCAACTAAGTACATTCCTTGTGTTCTTCTTGTGGTAAAGCTTACTGAGTTACCTGCTCATGCTTCCCTCACCTCTCAATATATACTTCCAGATTATTTTTGTGATCTATTCTGTTACCCGTTCCACTTCCTTTCCATACTGCCTTATGGAAATAATTTGACCTCATATTTTCTCCTTTTCCAGTACTGTGATAGCACTTTGGATGTTGTACTACTCTTTTAACTCTACATACTTATATGATGCTGAGAATAGTTGAATGTCAACGGATGATTCATGAAGTGCAGAAGGTATTAATAGTTTAGTCCCAGCTGTATGGATGTAATTGTTTTCCCAGGGAATTAAGTATGTATCTCACTTTACCAGGTCACCGATTTTTCTGAATCTAGATTTTATGTCACTATGTTGTCTTAAGTAAAATAATTGGAGTGTCCACATTTGTTTCATGATCTTCCTCTTGTATGTTTTCTACATGTTATCGCAGGGATTTGCCAGAGGTACTATTTTGATTATTTCTTTGTCTCATTTTATTAAACCATCATCACTGTAGGAACATAAACTTTCTTCTTCTTCTTCTTCTTTTTTTTTTTTTTTTTTACATTATGTTCTTATGCTTTCTTTTTTCCTCTCTTCACCCTTGGTGCCCCATGCACGTGGTTTCTGCATAGATCACATTCCCATCAATGAAATTTTCTTACATAAGTAGTTTTTCCCTTTTAAGATGTTTATCAATGGAAGTCTAGAGATGGAATCTGATTTTACTAATTGTTGTACCAGTACTTGTCACCTATTATTCATTTTCATGCAGAGCTAAACAAAAATTCAACATTTTGCATATCATTCCTATGGGAAGAAAAAAAAGAAGGTGATAATTTACTTGTGATGTCATCCAGTTTATATGCAATGAACCAAGCTCTGTTCCTGTGAGTACAGAGGAAGGAACACAGGATTTTTGGTCCTAGTTTCTCATTCCTTTTAGCCACAGTCCATGGCCCAGTAAGTGCTTTCTCTGGACTGACAAGTGCACAGTGCCCAGTATTTGTTTGATCAGTGTCTGACACTCTGGTCCTGCTAATAGATTGTTTTTCAGGTATTTCTGCTGCTCCTGTCTCTTGCCCTGTCTTGCAGATACTCTTCCCTTTTTTTTAGCAGAAAAGATGGAGCTGGCTTTATAACAGATTGTTTTTAATCAGTGCTTTACTAGCCAATGATTTTTTTTATTCATATTTTGCATTCAGAAACTGGCGCTCCAGTGGCAGAAACTTTCTGCCATGCAAACATGCATTACAGTACAACATTCCTGTCTGAATTGCTTGCTTAAGCATAAGTAGTTGTGATCAGCAAAGGAGGCAGACCTCTGGTCAGTGTTATTGCCTGGCGCCACAACACAGGACTTGAGGTGTGCAGGGAAAAGTCGGCTTTATTGAGGCTGAAATTTAGAGAGTTTGTTCATTTCACCAATGGCAGGGAAAGATAAAGGTACTGAAACAGAAGTACATCTGAGTTTGTCTGAAAACAAAGCTGATGGGCCTTCTGTTCAAGGGAGTTAGGCAGGAAATCATGCAAAGTTCAAGTGGTTAAAATCCGTAAGAAAACTCTTACTCATGCAGATGTCCAATAAATCAATTTATCTTAATAAGTTATTGTCACAGGAGGAGACTAGTTTTAATTTGGAAGTGCAATACAAGTCAGTTTTGCTGAAATAGAAAAGGCACAATAAGGGAAGTTACTTTCCAGATGAGATGAAATTGCTGGCTCTGCTGAGTCACATGAGTAGTTGTGGTGGGGACACGATTACACAATGATATGTGGCTTACTTCTTGTCATATTACAGCTGAATCCCAAAAGGAGACTGGAAAAGGAGCATGAATTACTGTGCCTGAAATACAAGCACACAGTGATGTGGAGTTACCCAATCTTGGTGCCTTTGTAATACACTTATGCCCACTTTTAAAAAAATTATACTGAGGTTAATGTGACAAAACCATAGCTGAAGTATGAATCTGGTATTACGTATCACTTTGTGTTTGGAATATAACAATGTGAGCAGCAGCATCTTTTGATAGTTCTGGGATACTGTGATAGAGAAAAGGAGAAAAGCATTGCAGTATAAACAGTGGTATTTAAAAACTACGTATAAAACACCTTTCTCTGTGCAACTGTGTGACCTCCATATCTGACTGTAACTGTGAGCATGTTTGAGAGAATGCAGAAAAGCTTTCTGAAAGGAAAAGCTAAGTTCAGTTCAGTAGATCAGAGAGTCTTGTTAGGAACCTCTCATTATTACTCATTTGGTAACTTTTTAGCAGCAACTTAATTTCATAAAAGCCTCTGAACAGCTGGTGTTCAGAATCAGAATGATACAAACTTAGGTTGGATTTTGTTTATTTTTATGTAAACCCCCCTGAAATTGTATAAATTATGGGGTAGTACTGCAAGACCTTCCACATAAGGATTCCAGAATAACTTCACTCTTGAGGTTGTTAATTTAAACTGAATAAATAGAAGCAAGTCATGGAGCAGTAGTGGTCCTATCCCATAAAAATCTGGTGACCTGATTAAACCTATGATCATCTTTTTTTGCAGGTCCTGAGATGTACAGGAGTTGACAGTATTCAGAATGGATAAATAAAATAGAGGTCTTGTATTGCCTTCCAGTACATGCTGTCATTTATATTCTTCTGGAAAGGAAGGCTATTCATTTTTTTTAGTAGGGAAAAAATGTGTCCAACATCTGCCACATACCTTGTCCACTGTGTTTATAACCATATTTTGCATCTGAAAAAATTTTGGCATAATCTCTCATAAGCAAAAGGTAAGCCTACTTTCAGAGATAAGAATAAATAGTGTAAAAAATAGTAGAATAATATCAAACTCCTTCTGCCTACAACTAGTTCTTGTAATGATATATTTAGTGGGTTTTTTACAATTTATTTTGTAATTCCCTTTTCCTCTTTACCTTGATTGGGCTATATCTTGAGTCCTGATCACTAGTCTGTGCCCTGCATCCAATTAACAGTGTAATATTGATTAAAGAAGAGTTTGAGTTAATGTTTCTCTCACCTTTCTTCACCAAAACTGCCATTAGCAGAAAGATCAGAGAGGCAATTAGTTATGTTCTGAGAAAAAGGAGTTTTCTACTTCAGTCATATAAGCAAGTTTTTAATACAACCAAAAGAGATAAATCTACATAGGTGTTAACAATGACCTAATAGGACAAAACTATGCCATAAAAATAATCCAATCCTAAGGTGTAATTGCACTACGTTTGAAAGTAATGCATCTTGTATCAATTAGAATCTTACCATACGATAGTAACATTTTTTGCTTTGAATGTCCCTTTATCTGGGCATTTGGGGGTGGGGGGGGTATTCTCATTTTAGTTTGATTTTCTTTGTGGGTTTTTTCATTTAGTATAAATTAATAAGAAAGCAAATGCAACTGGCCAAGTAGATTAGACAGCCACTGTTTTATCACTGTATTGTTAAAGAGAATGTTGCTCTGTGGAAATTCTGGGATTCCTTTCATACTTAGTGCAGTTTCTCTTTGTTCTGGAATGATTAGTATGATGACTCTCCATGAATTCTTGTAGATGTTCTTTTCAACTGTCATGTACTAACATAGAATCTAAGTATTCACAATGAAATACAGAATTTGTAGCCTCAAGAAGTATATTCTTAGTAAACTTGTTAGTTTTGAAAACAAGTTCCTTTATGACAACAGATTTAAGCCTGTTACTTTAAAATGTATCAACCAGAAAAAGAGATATTTGTCTACAGCTTTACTTATGTTCTAATCAAGTAGCTATGTCTTTCCTTTTATCTCTCTGACAATCATATGCCTTTCATGCTGACCGTCTTGCAATCTGAAAGTACCTGTTTAAAGCAAGCCAATAAATGAAAGATGTCAGTGGCTGAGCTTGCCCTCACCTCACATAAGAATGTTCTCTGTGGCTTTAACATTCCTCAAGGAAATTCTTTTGTGGTGTGTCAATTAAATGTAGAGATTTTCTGGTTAGTGTTACTCCACAAGATGCTCTTAGTTACTGTAATACTACCATACTTTAGATGTTTACTTATCATCCGTAGCCTGCAATATTTTTACAATAATAGAAAACTTGCAATAAAGCTAATGATATAGCAGAGTATTCCAGTGGATGATAGAGGGATTTCATAATGTGATTTGCAAAGTAGCAGGTTTGTTCTTTAATAGGTCATGAAGTGAAGAATTTCAGAATTCCAGCTTTCACAGTGTAATGGTATATGTCTCTCTGAAGTGTAACCATTTTGACTTGTTTCCAAGGTTGAACACTGAGGCAAAATTCATAGAGACTTCCAAAGCAGTGTCTGGTCCAAAACATTGTGTATTACTTACAGTAGTTGTTCTAACCAAAATGCTTTTAAAATATTTCTAGAAATGTATTGTACTTTAATACAGATAACACTGCTACTGTGACGTACCTTTCTACAGAACAGTAGTTTTAGGTATGCAATTTCTATTAAAAAAATAAAAGCTAAATGGCTTTCCCTGTCTGACAGAAAGCAACACTGACTCTTGCTGACCATTACATGTCAGCCTTTGGGCAACTTCTTGTATGTTCAGAGTAGGCAGATATGTTGGAACATGTGGCTTGTAGCTGAAAAGTCATAATTCCTGTTGGTTTATACAGAGCTAATGAGCAAGTTCTTTTTCTAAAGTACTTCAACTAAACACAAATTTTCAACTAAAAATAAAATATCAAAAATGTACAATTAAAGACACTAGGTGTCTGAACATGAGCATTTTCTGCCTCTGGTGTCAGTGTTCTGATAGGAAATATTCAGATCACAAGTTACAGATTGGGCATTCTTGAATTGATTTAGGATATGCTCAAACTTGCACATAGAAATCTCTTCAGAAATTCAGTAATTCTTGGAAGCTCAAGTATTTGACTATGTAGATCTTCCATATCTGCTTACATAGAGCAGTGATATTGAGAGAATATTTTGTGTGCCTGTCTTTTGTCTTCCAATGTCTATCATGTATCCATTTTAAGGTCTTTTATTTCATTTTAGCAACTGGTAAAAAAAAATTAT
>VXAU01001196.1:724539-805224 GCA_013399695.1 Formicarius rufipectus | reverse complement strand
TTCTCAACAAGTTATCTCAATTAGCAAGTCTTAGAAGCACATTGGAAGATGTTCATGTGATTCACACTACTGTTGTAACACAGAGGACAGTAATAGAGAACCCTGTTACAGCAACCAACAAACAAAAATCCTGCAACAAATACTTTACAGCTTACAAAGCCTGAAAGCTGCCTGTAAGAAGTTTTTGCCGAAGTGCAAAACTTAAAACTAGACTTAAGCATCATTCAGGATACAATGGACTTCTTTCAATTTCAGAGCCATGAGTCAGAATTTCAGTTCTGCAATATCTGTACAAGTATGCCATGATCTCTTAGTTCCTCAGCCAAAGTGAATATTTTTCTGAAACAAAACTTTGAGAAAATATCTAACATGACTTCACATACTTACCAACCTGCTTAATACTAGACATACACTTAAGAACTCTTTTAAACCAAGCTTTTAAGTTCTTGAAAGTCTAAGTAATTGCCTTTGATGTCTTCTACTTCTAAAAATAATTACTAATAACTATTTACACTGGTTTTATTTCTGCAGTAGACGGTATGATTTATATCCATTTTGCTGAGGAGGACAGTGATGCACAGTTTCTTGAATTAAATTACTTTTTGCTAAATAGTAAATTCAGGGTAGTAGTAGACAGAGTTCTTGGGTTTCAGTCAACTGCTCTAGCCAGTTCTGAACCCAGACAAGAAAGTGCTTATAATCTTGAAAGAAAATTTCAAGGCAGGATCAGTTCTACCTGAGAAATAAAATTTCCTCATATTAATGTTGTCAACTGCAAAACACAGAAAGCTCTTTAAAGCTACTAAAAAAAAAATCCACTGTAATGTGTTTATTAAAACTCTCACTGTGTTACTCTGAGCACCTGCTGTTCAGTATTGGATTTAACAAGAACCTGATTTGTGTTCCTCCTTACAAGCTTTTTTGCTCAAATTTGAAGAGCAGGCATATTTGTTGGTGGATTTTCTTGAAGGATGATTTTGGCATTTGGCAGAAGGGTATTGGAGTTTTTTTTGAAAGAAGCAGTGGGACCCTCTGTCGCTGTTGCCAAAGCTGAAAAATCCTTTCTACTGAAATGTGAATTTGATATTAGTACCAATTTTGGCAATTGGGCAGCCCTAGAAAGGGTGAAGGAAAAGTAATACTTATTCAACTCCCTCCTTTCTTGTAATTAGTTAGCCTTTGTCATGTGAGTTAGCCTTTGGGAAAAGCTTAATATGACATTTTCAGGTGTGACTAAAGTTCTTTAACAGCTTGTGAAACTGTGTTAGCTAGTGACATAAATCAAGGCTTTCAGCAATTACAACACTACTCAGTCAAAAGCAAAGAATGTCTTTGCAGTGGTTTTAGTATAAAAGAAAGATTTTAAAATTACAATTTCAAAAACAGTGTCTCAGAGTAGAAATTCTATGTTAATGGTCTTATTTACACAGTGAATCAATCAGATTTTGTATTTTAGGCTCTTCAGCCTGAACTGTGAAATTAGAAAAGACACTTTTAGTAACATGACTTGCCAGTAACAATATGGAGTACAGTCTGTGTCTCTCTTTAGCTAACTTACACTGAAAATACAGAACAGTTAAAAATATGAAGACATTTTGATATGTTTTCTATTTGTTCTGAATATTTTCATCATCAAATGAAGCTTTGTATGTACTTCTAAATCAAGATCAATTTGAAATTCTGTACTGATTTATAAATAATGCCCAAGTTATTCAGAAACTTATTTTGAAAGTAATGATTTTGTGGNAAAAAAAAAAAAAATTGACAGTGAATTACTAGTCTAAAAGGAAAAAATCCTCATCCCTTCAATGAAATAGGTAAACATGACAAAGGGGCTTCATCTAACATATAAATATACTTATGTCTGCTGGTATGTAGCTTATGGTATCAGAAACAGCAAACTTCTCTGAAAGAAATTTGAATTCTCCTGTAGTATTATGTATAATATGTTCCTTACTCCGGTGTTTGCTACAGGACTTACTCCATCTTACAGACGTTGATCTTAGAAAACTGGGAATTGAAAACCAAGGCCACCGAANATAAAAGAAAGATTTTAAAATTACAATTTCAAAAACAGTGTCTCAGAGTAGAAATTCTATGTTAATGGTCTTATTTACACAGTGAATCAATCAGATTTTGTATTTTAGGCTCTTCAGCCTGAACTGTGAAATTAGAAAAGACACTTTTAGTAACATGACTTGCCAGTAACAATATGGAGTACAGTCTGTGTCTCTCTTTAGCTAACTTACACTGAAAATACAGAACAGTTAAAAATATGAAGACATTTTGATATGTTTTCTATTTGTTCTGAATATTTTCATCATCAAATGAAGCTTTGTATGTACTTCTAAATCAAGATCAATTTGAAATTCTGTACTGATTTATAAATAATGCCCAAGTTATTCAGAAACTTATTTTGAAAGTAATGATTTTGTGGAAAGGGGAATAAAAGAGAATAGTTCAGATTTGATTACCCAAATGCATTATATGGAAATTCATATTCTTCAAAACTGTCACAACCCATATTATCTACTAATTACAGTGAATACCCTCTTCATTATCCAAGCCCTCCTTTCCAATATTCTTATTCTCATCAGTTCATGCTAAGGTTTATCTTCCTTCATTAGTTTAACTGCAATTGGCATAGTAGTACTCTTGGGAATTTTTTATTTTTTTTAGTCAAAGGAGTCATTATTTTTAGAAAATCTTCAGCTAACTTGACCAGTTTTGTTTACAGCTCATTTCCAGTATCCTGCTGCTTCAGGAGGTAAAAACAAAGAGAGGTAAGATCTCCGTGTTGTCTCCTAAAGACTGAGAGAATGAGTTAAGGCAACTCAAGCTTTCCTGTCACAAAGGATGGTAAACTGATTCAGCCTAAGATACTGCTCTGAATGCAGATCTCAAGGGTACTTTACACAGACAATAAGAGCAGTTAACCATTAGTTAAACAAAAGTTAAACATTAAAATTTTACAAAATAATATAACCTGAATTTTTTTTAAAAGTTGTCATTTAAAAGTTCTAGTTTCATTTCTGATTTTATTGCTATTTTAGGCTCTTCCTTAACAAGACACAGTAATGTTAACATGCAGTGATTGATGCAAGACTGTGTCACAAATGCCTTCCTCGTTTGGAAAGATCGTATCAAAAGGTCTAAACCAAACTAGAGTGTACGTGCCATCTCACCCCTACTGAGGAGAGAGGAAGAGAGATTACACAGGCAGTTCTGACCCTTCTTTTCCATTAGGGACTTGACTTTAAATAAGATTTGATCGCTTCATCATTTGCTGCTTTTATGATGTTTTTATCAGTTCAGTATCAAAATTCAACTCAAGTTCATAAGAGTTGTAACAAGCCCTGTAAGACATTCTCTTTTGAGTGGAAGGATATTGTGAGATGTTATTCAACTAGGACTTGTTGTACACGATATTTTTGAGAATTGTTCACAAGATAACAAGATGAAAGTATTATGTATTGTGGCCAATAAATCTAAAGTTCACTGTTCAAGGCTTTTACAAATCTAATGTGAAGCAGTTATTTACTTGGCTAATAAGTAAATAACTCTTGCCTTCTCTTAGTCAAGATAAAACTTTCAGAGCACGTGTAGAAATCAAGTATTCATAAAATGTGTTTAGCTACTTAAGTTTTCAGAAGAGACTAGAACTGGTTGTGTACAAGTGGATCAGTGTATGTCTTCAGTGTTTCCTGAGTTCAAAATTAGTTTAACAATGGCATAACTTCTACAGTTCTTTGGTTTGACAGTGTTAAAATTTGAATATAAATATGACATTTTTGTAACTGCTACTGTGAACAGATTAGAAAATTATTTGTCTGCAGTGAAACTAGATATGTTTCAATTGGTGTCTGTTTTCATGTGGCATTGAGTCTGCACTTTGTAGTCTCTTCAGGTACTGGAGGGAGGAATGCATTACAGGTGTCAATATATCATTTTCAGGAAAAAAGGACTGTTCAAACTGTCATTCACATGGTAAATTGATTTATAGATAGTTATTTCAGTCACTTCATTGGGCTGTTCCAACTCATGGATTGCTCAGCATTGAGTGTGTTAAACTACATCTAATCTTACCATATTGCTGATGATCTCAGTGAATTTGAGATAAACTTTTTTTTCCCCTAAACTAGTGTGTATATATGGGGGGGTTTTTTGTCCTTCAGACATAGGCATTGCAAAATGACATCATATCTTTTAGGGCCTTTTTAGGCACTTGAGTGCTAGAACTCTCTAAGATAAGTTCAGTAGAAGTAGTGCGGGTTCATATTTTTGAAGGCATTTATCTGGAGCAATGTTTCTATTTGCTGCTTGGTTTTGGCTAATGAAAATAATTAAGTGTATATTGAATTATGTGCTTGAAAAAAAGAGACAAATTGATCTCTGAGTTGCGTTTACACCAGGTTATTTCTATACTACATAGCTTTGCCTGTTGTAATAAAGAATTCTGGGAAGGTTGCAAAGCAGAGCAGTTCAGTCAGTCATACATTAGTGCAGACTATTTTGTTTTCACAGCAGGGATTAATGGTTGTTATCTGGTCTCCAGCCTATTATGACATGGCTGTGTTTTGCTGTGTCTAGGAGCAAAGTGCCTAATCAGTTAGACTGAAACGCTTGTTTTCCAGAACTGAACTGTGCTGTAGTCAGACATTAAAAAAATTTTATTCTATTAAATAAGTATTTATGTCTTACTAAAGAACTTACCAGAACACAGAACAAAGGCGATCTTTTTCTGTTTGCTGTAATTGTGAGCTTTAAACAACAGCATTGTATTTGTTGCTGGTTCAACAGTTTCCAGACAGTGCTTGATGTGATAGGTCACTTTAATATGTAAGAATTTCCACAAGGTTGATTTTATAGGACATTTTTTTGTACAGTGAAGTTAAATTTTGAAAAATGTTATGAAAACATATTCAATTTTCTAAAATATTCTCTTGGTTCTGAAACTACTTTGAATAGTCTCACTGTCTCACAACACTAAGATTTGGATTCATCCTTTCTAACTCAAGTTATTTGGGCTGTGTTTCCATAGTAATTAATACCAAGACCTAGGCATTGACATAATACCCAACACCACATTTGACTTGCAAGAAATGTGATCACATATCTGTTGAATTATGCAGAGGATGCTTTTACACTATCTTTCTGCCAGCCAGTGATAGGGAAGGGACTGGGATAACTGGTTTGGTGTAAGTAGCATTAGCTAATCAATAGGAAAATAACCATTCAACATTGTTAAACCATTTCAGTCCAGCAGAATAAATTTTATAGTGGATCAGTGCATAGAATAATGAGGCTCTGATATTTTTGATAAGTATCAGAAAGCTTAAAGGCTGCTGTGCTGATGATTCTTGACCTTAATTGAACCTGGGGTTCCAAAATGTCAGCCTAGACACTCTATGCCCTCTTCAACTTTTCTTTAGCTGCTTTTTCCCCATCTGTATCATTCCTTTTGTTGTCAATAAAACTATCCTGCAGCTGCATGTGAACCCATTGAGGAATGTATCTAGCTGAAAACCCACTTTTTCGCTCTTATGTTCATCCACGTCAAGTCCCCATGCCAGTTCACTGTTCAGCTGCACAAACACTTGTACAAGCATGAATGGCCTTGGAAGGCACAGCAGAGCTGAGCCCTGGTGGTTGAAACAGCCCCACTGCCTAAGCTGAAACCCCAGCTGGAGGTGTTGGTGGGAGGCTAGTCACTCTCTGCTCCCTCCTCTATCAAAAAGAGACAGATGAATTCAGCAGATAATTCAGTTCACTACCTTTAGTTGGTGACTGTATTTTTTTTGTTATTGTTGATGACGGATGCTGACAGATCACTTAGCAAGTGCTAACAGCTGGTTGAATTAATTCAGGCCTAAAAGCTGCAGCTGTGATTGGCCTGGAACATTTAATTTCTTCTTTTGAGTGCAGCATTATAAATTTCAAGCAAGCATTTGTTGCTTTTTCTCTAAATATTACTGATGTCCAATATTTGCTTAGGGTTTTGTCACTATATTTCATTTCAAATCAAAGTATACAAGTGGAAAAATACTTCTAATTTCAAAAGACTTTCTTCCTAAGTGCAAAATTGTTATCAGTTCTAAACATACTTCCCACCACTGTTTCAAGATGAGAAGATCAGTTGGCAGTGTAGAGTCAAACTGATAGTTGCTGAAGTCTAGGATCTTGTATCAGGTAATGGCAAAGTAGATGTCAAGTGAAAATATGAAAGAGCACACCAATCCATAGTGATGCTTTCTCAACCTCTAAGGCATTTAATCTAAGAAAAATGAAGTTTCAAAAAGGTATGAATGTGAAAAACTTTGGAAAAACTGTGGAAAGGACTCTTTCCACAGTCCTTTTGCCTGTGTCTTAACTTACCTTTTGATGTGCACTGCAGCACATTCTGCATTCTGATGTCCTGCCACTTATGCCAGTAGACATTAATGTATTCATTGCATGCTGTGCCCACTATGAGATGTACCTTTTGCTTTCAGTTCCAGGGAAATTGTAGAGTCAGGGGATGAGGCATGCAGCTTGCCTGGGCTTGTAACAATATGGGATCAAGAGGCCTCCAAAATTTGGGTACTAGCTGCTGCTAAGAAAAGTAAAATACGGCTATGCTCATAGGAATGTTCTCAGTGACTATTTAGCACCTCTTTGAAATATTTGTTTGGCATCTTAGAAAAGTCAGGAAATGACATATCCTTCTGGAAGTACCTTCTTCTGGTATGAGAGAAACTGATGACAAATAAGGTGTAATCTGACTCCTGTATTACTCAAAACGGTCTTCCTTCCCTGAGCATGAGGCATTGCCCTCTGTTCTGTAACAATCAGCAAAGACTGTTTGTTCAAGACAAACATCCTGAAAGCTGTAGCCCAGTACTTGGAGAGCACTGCTCCAGGAAGGGACCTGTGGTTTTCTCAGTATCCTCTAACACAGCTAAAGCAGGGTTTGCTGCTATGTGGGATTGGAACAGACCCTTATTTAGTCATGTTACCATATTGTGCTACAGTCCTGAGAAGTATGATTTTATTATGATTCCTTATGACCTATAGTAAAAGTAAAAAATCATGCTTCAGGTATGTTGAGGAATCCTAACATGATGTGACCAGCTCCTTCAGTGTAGTAGAAATGTTACCTGTACAGAGGGTAATGTAAATGTATAAAGAAAATGTCTATTTTGATACAATAAAAAATAACCTGGGTATTTCTAGACATGGAAGATATTTCTTGGTTCCTTTATGAGCATGAATTTAAATATTGAATTACATTTGAAAGTTTAGTGTAATTTGACTATTAAATTGTTTCTATACATTTGTATGTATTTGCAATGTACTTTTCCATACATCATTGATGGGGTTTTGAGTGGAAAGATATATAGAAAGCTAAATGATAAGAAGTGATTTTAAGGAGGTGTTCTAAGAGCTAGAACTTTGTTTTTCCAGAAGCTTCTTTTACTGCAATGAATTCTGCATAGTAGCATTTAAGGCTTTGTGTGATTTCATTAACATCTTGGAGTGTTTTTCTCTGAGAGGGAAACAATCTAAAGAATATTTCCTTTTTGTCTTGGACAGATTTTCTTATAGAGAGTTATTATATAAAATATATATTTAATCATTATGATTCCATTTATCGTACAAAGAAGGCCAACCTTAATGGATTAAAATATATACATTGACATAATTTATTATGGATAAATATAAAAGAATATGCAAAATTTGAATTACATTAAATGTAATTAATATTTCATTGCATCCTGATTTTGGTAGGGAAAATAGAATTACATATCAGTTCTTAGATAGCTGATTCTGCCTGTGTTGTATTTCTTGCCAAGCAGCAGTAGTATGAAGTTAAATATGAAGTGCTTTTTTTGCCATAGAGGTGTTTTCCTTGTCATTATATAAAAGACCTAAATTGTATTAAGAAGGAAGCTGAGCAAGCAGTACAGACCCTGACTTGTGCTTGGGACAGTATACATAGAGACAAATACATCTTCAAAGAAGGTGTAAAATAACTGAGGGACTCTCTTATATGTTTTTATTGGATGACCATTATAATTAGCATAAAACCATGACTGGTTTTGCCTTGTCAACCCCAAATGTCTTGCCTTTGTGACTCTCGGGTGAAGTCCTTTTCCTTATTCTGGTTCTTTTGCTTCTCTTTGAAACATTGCAAATGCAACCAGAGTGCTTTGGAGCAGTGATATGTAGTGTCAGCCTGTTAGATTCCAGACTCATGCTAAAGAATCCTGGTAGCTTTGCCAGTAGATGGAGAGAAAGCTGCTTTGAACACTTTGGTCTGCATAAAAGAGATGGCATTGCTGCCTGTGTGGTCTATTTTGCTCTCACTGGAAGACGCAAGGATCTAAACTTTTTGCCATTTCAGTGTGAGAAGGTCAGAAATGTAAATGCTGTTACACGGTTGTTAATAGACACCTCTGACAGTACCATTTTATCTGTTGAAAGTTCCAAATTTGCTTATTGGTGCTTTCTGGCCTTCTGTTTATCCTTGCCCCTATATCAGTTATGTCCTAAATGTAAATCATCAGTCAATGCAAAGAGAGACACTTAATTCTCCTGTACTTGAGACTTTTTACAGAAACATGGAAAAACAGCTTACAAGTCTTGGCTCCACAATAACAGTTTTTGCGCTGTTAAAAGCAAGAAGAGGAAAACAGACCCTCTGATAAAAAGGGACTCTTAAAACCTTGTCCAGCTTCTTTCCAGTTTAAAATACTTATCAAAACTAGTGAATAAAAGTGAGTTTAGTGCCATTTTACCTGTGTGCTTCAAGCTTATGATACAGGTGTGTCTAATCAATGCTAGCACAATTTGCTTCAATTCCAAATTGAAAGAGGGGGAGAGGAACACAACATTTGATTATCATAGAATGCATGTTATAATTTTTTTTTAATATTTTTTAATTATTGTTTTTTGTTAAAAATTATTCTCTGGGGTTTTTTTAATTATATCTAACAATGAGTGTACTTGGGGTTTTTGGCTCCAGTAGTGGTTGATACTAAAATTCAAAACACATGGAATTCTGTAGCTTTGTGAACTTCTAATAGCTGTTAACAGTGATTTATTTTTCTTTTTTAATTCTTCCAAAAGTTTAATTTTATTTCTGACTTAAGACTTTCAATAGTGAGCTGCAGATTAGAAGAGTTTAACAATAAACTAATTCCTATTGGAAAACACTGATTTGTGAGACCTAAATTTTTTAACCAGTAGTAAATAAAGATCAGTCTTCTGGTATCATATATACCCAGTCTGTACTTATCTAGGCCTGTAAAAATTAAATGTGATGTAGCCAGAAAATCTAGCAAGCCAGAGCATGTTCTTGTTCCAGTTTGTCACTGAAGGAACTAAGATTTATATAACTCCTGAAACTCTCTTGCCATACTACAGCACCATTTACAGGATGATCAGCTATGGGACATTTCTACTTGCAAACTTTCCTGAGGCTAGGGGTCACTGACTTATTACAGATAACACTGTGGGAGTTTCTGAAAGACCTTGTATCTTCAGACCTAAGACAGATAAAATAGCTGGACTTGATGTTGGTAGTTTTATTACGGAGGTCTGGATTACTGCTGACTAAGCTTGCCTGTTTCAGTTAGAGCCAGGGAGGACGTTAGAAAGCACAGTTGCCATAGTTTATAATCTGCAAATGAAATATTGTCAGATTTCAAGTGCTGGAGCATTTGTCATTTCATATTGTCATTCTTATTTGCCCTGATGTCTTCAATTAATTTGAAAATTACCAGTAAATGAACTTATTTTCCTAGCCAATAAGTATGCTAATTGTTAGTTTCTCTGTGGCATCTCTGGGAATTGAGGCTTGAGTGTAGCATTTTGTTTGCATCCTTTCTCTTCGAAGACAAGTCTACAGCAGAAACTTGTTTTGACTTTTGTTTATCAGGGAATAAGAACTGCTGTGTGAGCAGTCTGTGCATACCATGCTCATCGTGTGTAGTTACTTCTGTGTTTTATAATTGCAGCTGCAGAACAGTGCTTTTGTAGTAAGTGTATTTTCTCCTGGCTAATTTAGGAAGACTGGAATTCTGATGCTTAAGGTCAAACTGAAAAGCTCCAATGAATCCTCTTGTTTTATCCCACCATTTTTTTCTTGTTTCTGTAAGCCAGAAACATTTGAAAATGGTCTCATGAACTGGCAAGCACACAGCTTGATATAATTAAGGTATACAAGCTACAGCATCAGTCCAGCTACGTTCCTCCTCATTTGCCTGTTCAGATAGCTGCTTGTATAGGTGTCTTTGTACTAGGTGAAAAGATACACCCCTACACGGTCCCTTCCTTCACAAAACAGAAGTCAAGGGTGACCACAGAAGGGCACAGCAGTGTGTGATACGTGGCCAGTGATGGCCAGCACACTGCTGATCTCTCAGTTTCCTTCAGGTTGATGTCAACAAGGACAGCACTCCACTGTCCGTGTGTCTGTGGCAAGGGGATCCACAGACAGCATGATGCCATATAGATGGTTAAGGGGTATGGCAGGTTAACATGGAATGCTGATAGGGAGTGCTTGAGAGAGGTGCTGTGCTTCTTTAAGAACATTGGTGCTTCCAGATTTCAGCCCACATCTCGGTAAACTCATTTCCAAAGTGGATATACAGTATGGAAACAATAAAATCTTTGCAATAAGGAAGCTAATCTAGCTTAATTCAAAGTAACACCCAACTAATAGAGCTACTGTAGGCAATCCTGCAAATTCTTCATTCTTGCAGCTTGTAGGAAAATTTTCTTTAAGAGCTTTGCTTCAAGTATGTGCATGGATGGGTTGTGTAAATTGTCATATATGATGACAAAGACCAGTTTTCAATTTCACCAGAACACAGAATAAAACTTTAGGAAAACAATGTAATGACTCATGTGAGAATAACTGCAGTTTAGGCCCAGCTACCAGTCCCACTACTTGTCACATGGTCATGTTACAAAGGAAATTACTGCTCCTTTTCTGGTTCTTATTCATAAAAAATGACAAGCATGACACTACTTCCTATAAAATTACAGTGCCTGAAAATTTCCCAGCTTGTTAGAATCAACCAATAGAGATCATCTTATGTGCTAATGGATCAGAGTTTTTTGCATAGTTTTAGATGTCTTTTACCTGAATCGTGGGATGTGTGGTTTAGATAGAGAAGCAATACATTTTTCCTTTATGACATTAGGAAAATAATAGTTTGCACTTCTGTAGCATCTTTCACTTGATAAGATAAAGTACTGTACAGTCTTCCTTGGGAAAAATATTTTCCACTCTGACATATGTTACAAAAATGTAGGTATATGTCATTCAGGAAGTAAGTGGCTCAGAGTACTAGAACTGAATGTGGAATCCAGGTAACTCCTCTTTCTCTATTCTCACCCTAATGCCATTTTGCTTTTGGTGGCCAAAATGAGATCACAGTCTGTTGTTCTTTAGTTCCTTTCCCCTCTCCCTAATCTCTCCTTCCCCCCACTATATTTTGAAGAAAGATTCTGCATAAAATATCCTCTGGGAAATCTCCACAGATTGTTACTTGTGGCAGTGAAGTTCTGGGATCTGTCACTGTCTGAAACACCTCTGGTACCTCTCTAGTTTCAATACTTACCTGTTTTTTCACAACTGACAATGAGAAAAGCATAGTGTCATCAGCTATTCAAGATTTTCTAGCTTTCCTAGTTAACCAGTAGCTCAAATAACAATGTATGTGGACAAAAATAGTTGACAAAAGAATGGAATGAGGTTTTGTTGTATATTAGGTCTTTTTTATGTGAAATTAGTTTGAATATAGATCTTCAAGGCTCTGTTCAGTGTCAATAGTATGCTATAATTTTCTGTAATTTGTGGGAAGAAAAATATGTAAGTATAGAAGTAGTCTGTCAGCCACAAGTGCTGACTTATGTCCCAGCACCAATGAATGCATCTTTTTGAAAACTGTTGTCTTTCACATTTACATCAACTTTTCTGTTTTGGAAGTTGTTGTAAAAGGTGTGTGGCAATACCAACGCTGATAAGCTTCCCTATTTATTGTGCCTGCTTTCAGGAACCAAAGTGGTATTGCTACAGGAAGGGGGGCACCAGTCAGAAATGCCACTGTGAGCTTTCTTTACCTTAGTATATTAGATAAATTTAATTTTCTAATCTTCTCTCTCCTCTTCTTCCCTTACTGCATATTTGAGCACTCTCTGCCTCTATTTTTTTCCCCTCTTATTTTATACTAAACTTTATCTTACTTGAGTTTTCTTATGCAAAGATTCTACTCATATCTATGAAAATTCATACACTTACCCAAAGAATTTTCATCTTCCTTCATACCTACTTCTGCAACATACACGATGGCTAAAGAATCTTGTCTTGATGAGCTAAATATTTCTTAAGCTCTAGCTACACTTCACAGGAAGGTGTTTTTTTCTGTTTTGAATTACTCCATTAAAAAAAAAAAAAAAAAAAANAAAAAAAAAAAACCCACAAACTTAACTGCTGTGAGATATTTTAGATAGCTCAGATTGCAAAATTCAGTGTTTTGAAAATTGCAAAAAACCCAAAACTACAAAGAGGTAGTAGATGTCCTAATTCTGCACAGTAATCCAGAAATGCCACTGTGGTAAATCAGCATGTGGGATTTTCATCCTGGTACTATCACTATTGGATGTAGGTTAACTTGCTTAGAGTGACAACACAATAGTTTATTTTTGATGGTGGGTTTGATAATACATAGAGGTCCTGGAAGATAAATAATTGAATCTTTAAATGCATTTTTTATCTAGATACCTTAGGACCACAACTTCAGCAACATCATTGTAGTCAGGCTCTCAAGTAGGTACATTAGAAGCAGTTTATTAAATGTAGTCCAGGAAAAAATAGAGAAAGAGAATGAAAGGATTGGACATTAGCATGAAATTAAAATAGTGCATGAAGATGACCTCCCTAAACAGAACCACCATACAACTAGGAGGGATCAAATATTTAATGTCAAAATCAATTAAGTATTTGATTAAGCAGAGAAATATTTGCCTCTAGAAAACTAATGCCAATAGGATAGCCATGGCAAGGTTTGCAGAATGTTGGCTTATGATTCTGATAACATGGAAAGAACACTTATTGAAACTGTTTTGAACAACTGGAATAACTGTGGCAAAACCAGAGAAATGTTGGCTAGACTACCTGAAAGACTAAGCCAATGGGAAGGAGACAAATTTGGTGTTAAAACTGATCTAGGCAGTGCTTTAGAAGTCAGCTGGTGTGCCTTCATTTGTATTGAAACAAAAGCTCTTTGACTGGGTCAGTGGTACAGCTGAAGGTGTCTGAGGTAACTAGTTGAAAATGATGGTTCTATCTATTATTAGCTGATTGTTTGGAGGGTCCACTTTACAAAAGTAGTGTAACTGGCCATCTGTTCTATCAGTAGGTCTCGATCCTGTATGGCAGTTTCACCCTTTGTTACAGAAAATGCGTTTTATCTCACCAACCTGTTGCACAAATTACTACACGGGACTTGATGGGATGGGGGGAAATCTGCCGAAGTAACTTGTATGTGTGAAGTACACAGTATCAGTCTCCGAACTGTCTGCGCACAGGGTGGATTTAGAAAACTCTTAATTTTTGCTGTAGTGCTAATTTGAGAGGAGAAACTATGAAAGTCCGGTTCTTAAAATCCACGTGAAACGGCACCGAGAGGTCACGGCACATCAGCGGCTGCTGTGCTTGGGGGCTCGGCGCAACTGAGCCCGAGCGGGGCGGAGGGTGGTCCCGGGGGGTGGGTGCCCGGGTGCCGTCCCCGCGGTGCCCGCCACGGGGTCGGGGTCGGGCCCGGCCGGCACCGCCCCCCGCGCTCCAGGTGAGCGGCGCCCCCGAGGCTGCCCGCGGGAGAGGTGCCGAACCAGGTCCGCACTGCCGCGGCCCGGGCGAGGGAGCCATAGGGCGCTCTTAGAAGGCTCCGGTTGAGTCACTGTGCCTTAAGTTATCGCGAACTGCGCTTCTTCGGGGCAAGCTGGTGCTGGTGTACGTGCGGGCTCCTGCCGGCGCACGGCCAGACCTTGGGCTCTCCCGAGGACGTCCCAACTCACTCACGGGAAGCGCCCCCGGCCGCTGGTGCTGCGGGTCCGGTCTCTGGCCACCCGGAGCTGCTGCTGCCCGGCTGCCGCTCCCCCGAGGCACCCAGGCGGGACTTGCTGCCAGGAGATCGCTTCGCCGGGACAAAACCTCCGCAGGAAGCCTGGAAAGAAGCAGCAGTGATCATACCCGGTAACTGCGGGGACAACGCTGTTCTCTCGGGCAGAGAATGAAGAGTTGGGTTTGCGTGTGAGTGTGTGCGAGCGTCCGTCTGCCCCCACACCGCCATCGGGGCAGGGACGGGC
Organism: Formicarius rufipectus; assembly: GCA_013399695.1. Taxonomy (NCBI): domain Eukaryota; kingdom Metazoa; phylum Chordata; class Aves; order Passeriformes; family Formicariidae; genus Formicarius; species Formicarius rufipectus. Next base: position 790,866 of record VXAU01001196.1, on the reverse strand, counting down.
GGCACGGCGAGCCCTGACCCTGCCCGCGGGCTCTGGAAATGCCGGAGCTGGGACAGTGACTGCTGGGGCGTTTGATCCGGTGGTTAGCTTTGGTGGGAATGGATTCCATGGAAATGTATTAAATACTCTCCAAGTATAAAACACTAGCGTGTTCTCGAGATATTTCACGGAGTAGAAAGAAAAGAAACGCTGTGTTTTGGGGGTTTTTTTCTGCCTTTTGTCGGTTAAGGAGTAGCATATGTGAAAGCACTTCTTTCTGTCGGAATGTTTAGTTTCCACGAGTTGGCTGTTAGTTTGAAATAACGATGCTGAAAAGGTTTTTTAATGCTTCATTTTCAGCTATAGTGGGTTGTTGTGGGTTTTTTCAGTAACATTTTGGAAACAGAGGAGCCAGCAAAACAGTAAATGACGTCTCATGCCAGAGAAGGAACAAAAGCTTGTATTTTGAGGCATTAGCTAAAAAATGCTTAGATTTGACTGTAACCTTGGTAAAGTTCTCTGTTTCTGCCAACAAAATGGAGAGAAAGTGTTTATTTCAAGTCAAGGCTTCATACTATTCATGATTACTGAGCTGATTGGGCACCTAAATTTCAGAAATTAGGCCAAATGAAGATATCTCTACTTAGAATTGAATTCTCTTAAATGATCACTTTTTCATGGCATTTTTTAGAGGTATCAAGGCACTCTACATGTGAAAACTCTGAGAAGTCTGAGGTTTGTCTGTGTCTCTCATCATAGAGGGAAAAAAGAAAAAACAAAACAGCAGACATTTCAAAGATAACTTATCCTGGCCTGTGTGTTTTCTGTTGCATGAGAACAATAGTTAAAAATAACATTTTATATAGGTTGTCAGATCACGGTACAAGGATGTATAAGGGGGTGGAAATTGCATGACATATATAAGGAGAAAGAAGGAAAGCATGAACATTGTGATAGCACTTCAAGACCCTTTGGAAGCACTGGCTTGACTAATCTTGTGGGAGTTTTTGATGTTTGACAGACTCATGTTTTTTCTGATAGTAGCTTAGAGTCTTTGAACTACTGCATATGCCTTCTCAATCTCTCTATCATAACTGGCTGAAGGTTCTTGAACATTACCATTCTCCTTTAAGTCCTGTGACCTGTTTGCTATAGCAGCTACTGCATGAATTTACTTTTTAAGAAACAAAAGCCGAAAATAGAGGTTGTAGAAGACTGCTTCTAAGCCATTTTGGGGAGTAAGAATCCTCTCTCTTTTGTTACAGTAATGAAGAAGACTACATTGATTTTTAGGGAGACAGTTAACATGAAATCCACCTTGAATTTATAATGGCTACAATTTTAACTGTTTCTTCCAAGAATATGTTAACTTTAGTGGCTTTTCAGTCATGCTTTTTATGTTTATCTAATTTATACTCTTACTACACACACACCAGAAAAAAAAAAAAAGGATAAACCTGAGGAAACTGATCTGTCATTTTGTCCTGAACTTGACTTTCTTCACCATTAAGGCTGATCACTCTCGTTATTTTTTGTGTGTGTCTGCAAAGCACATGCAAGTGTGCCAAGTGACTTAGCAGGGAAAAGGGAGTAATGTATCTCCCACTCGTCATAATTTATTGCTCCTGATTTTGAGGGAGAGAGGGTAGGTGGGTGGGAGGAATTTGTGAGGAGATTTGATGTGGCAAACGTAAATAGAGTATTCACAAAAGTTGACTCCATCTTTTAAAGACATGAGAACATAAAGAGGTGTTCTTTAGCTGAACATATTGAACTATATTCAAGCCCTCTTAGCTTCATAGTGAGTATAATGGCAAAGACACAGTAATACTTTGAGTAACATGTTGCCATGAAACTAGGTTTAGACTTCAGGGCATTTGATCTAACAGGGAGAATCACCCAGATTGCAGGTCAGTATGACTGAGAGAAACATGGATCCTTTAACGTCCAAGTTTAGTTTAGATATAAAGCAGGGTTTTGAGATAGCTTGAGAGTTTGATTTGGAACTCTAAAATTGCTTTTCTGTTTCCTTTTATGAGGTTTCCATTGTCATATACAGCTTTGGGCTGTCTGTTACGCCATTCATGCATGTCTGAGGCCAAACTGGAGATTTCCCTTTCCCTCACTTCCCTTCCTCCAATATATAGAAACAACAAAGTAGAAGCCATTGCCACTAGTTGTGTTACATTGTGGCATGGAAGGGGCACCTACTTCTGTACCTGTGTCTGTTTGAATGAACCAACAGCCAGTCTCTTCAGACTGTATGAACATCAGAAAGTTTTCATGAGGATGAACTGAGCCAGAAAGTTTGGATTTGCATCCCAAAGCCAAGGAGGCATGAGCAGAAGGATATTGAGTATGTTGGTTTAGGGAGGTGGAAGTTATTTATTTCATTGTCCATATGGTTCTTTTTCTTTTGAGCAATTATGTAAAGAGATGCACACCCCATCATGTTAGAACTTTGTGCATGTTTGGTCTTGCCCACTGGATATGTATTTTATTCTATGTCCAATCTCATACTAAATGCCATGTTGGTTTTAGAGGCCTCTTAGTTTGTGTTTCCTCACTCTTATTCATAACAAAAACATGTCAGAAGTTACCTGGAAACCTTTCATGCCCTCCACTTCTCTGAATTCACAACCTGACTCCTGACAATTCTATTCCCATGTGTTTTTCCTAATTATGGACTAAAGAAAGAAAAAGGCCAGTCCATATATAAAAACAAATTCACTTAGCATTTCTAACATTGTATTGACATTGGTCCATCTTGTTTGCACCTAGTTAGGGGAAATTTGTGTGCTTTCCAGAGTGCTCTGTTTTGTTGGGTGCTGCATTTTGACAAATAGGAATGTGTACAATTAAATTTCAGTTCCTTTTGAGCTATCATTCTCTTACAATTTCTACCATTTCCATTGTTGATTGCAGATGTTCACAGCACGCTGTTTTGTAGGGAGTAACATTTTCAGGGTTTCTGTATCTAGTAAGGTCAAACATTCTTTGAACCATATACTAAAGTATTTGAGACATTCCAGAGTTTTCAGCTGAAGAGGCTCCCTCTTTGCAGTGCTTATATTCAATATTTATATTCAGTATGGATAGTCTGGCAGGACTTTTGTTACTGAGCTGATTGTTGCAGTTCTTTGTTCACATTTATGAAGACTATAAAGTCCAGCAGCACATAGGCAAAGCAGATAAATTTATGGGTAGACATGAACAGACCTGTTGTTTGGGGTTTTTTGTTTGTTTTATGGTGTTTGTTTGCTTGGGTTTTGGTTTTTCTGGTTTTGTTTTTAGTTTGGTTTGTTTTTTTTTTTTTTCTACCTTTTTGAGAGGTTTTGTAGGGGGAATAGTTTGAAATCTTATCAAAACTTCTGCACACATAATTGTGACTGTGTGTTGCAAGTTCTTGAATGCAGGTATTTTTGTACTGACTTTGGAACTCGGCCTTGATTCCTTGAAACAAAACTCAGGTGTGAATTTGGGGTTTAGGTATTTAATTTGTAAGTGATGTGATGGTACTGAGAGGACAACTCTGAGAGTTTGGTTTTCATTCTTAGGGGCTTCTTAGGAGTGGAGGTTAAATGGAAAATGCTGTACATCAGAGAGTCATTGTTTATTTGTTGAAAATTCTCAGACTGTTGGATTAGAAACCTACTGGATTGCTATAATCATTACCTTGTGAGTTGGTTAGGAGGGTGAATTCTCATATTTCTTTATGATCCTCAAACATGAAGTGAATAACAATTTCACGTCACAGTAAGCTTCTTGTGGGCTCATCTGTTATCAGCTATTAAACCAAAGCTTTCACTGGTTATAAGGGCTTGGGTTTGATACCCACTTATATGTAATGTCATGGGTTCCATTTCAGCTTAGCAGTGGGAACCTTGCAGCAAAGGCTAAGGAAAATCTTTCACTGGACAAGCTGCACTAAAATAGTTGGAATTCAGAGGTTTGGAGGTGTTTTTTTTTAATAAACCAATAAGAAACTACAATAATTGAGTACAGAATCTCAGCAGCCCTGAAAGAGACCATGTTTGTGCCATGAAAGAAAGTTAGCTTTCAGTTTTTCAGATTCCATAAGTGGCATTTGACACAAAGTGCTGAGTTTTTAAATGATTGTGTGAATTCTAAGATGCCTTTCCCCCCCCTATTTTTATAATTTTGTTATAGTAACAGTGCTGAATTTAGAAGAAACAAGCTGTCAGTTTGCTTTAGCTAGAGGAGATTGTAGCTTTATGGTAAACATTTGCATTTTAGATCTTCCTATCTGTGGACCAGTTGTTTTGCTTATAACAATTGTAATTGCAAAACTGACTTTACAGCAAGTATTGTGACCATAATTATGTGATATTTTTAATACTAACCAGCAGCAAATGTCTTTCAACCACATGATAAATTGAGAGATGATATAGTATTTCACATCGAGGGCCCATGTGGCAGAATTTTTGTGGCCAGGGGTTTTGGTTCTATTGGGATCTGCATAGCTAAAATGTCAGTTCTTATTAACGTCTCAGCATTTTTAATCTTTTCAACAAGAAACCAGACTCAAACAGATTCTCCCTAGGAAAGAGGTACTATTTCCAGAGACTTTTCTACTATATTATGTAGTACTGTGCTCTGACAGAGGCTTGGCAAATTTAAGTGTAAAATAAAAATCTAGATATTATTTATGATCTGTCATTACTGAGTATTTGTTGTAGGGCTTTCAATAAGGGAGAAGTGGAAAAGGATTTGTTATTGAAGTCTGAAAACCTTATCCAGCCTGTGAATCTCTGCAGTGCAGCTGACAGGAAGAAGCAGAATTTTTTCATAATTTGAGATCAACTTTAGCGTTACTGTAAAACTAAGCCTGTTACGATAACGTCTGAGTAGAAGTAACAGTAGCTTCAGAGCAGAAACGCTTTGATAGTAGCTGTGGTGCTGAGGCTGGAGAAGGGAGTGGGAGTACTATAGAGGCTCCTCTGTTTTCCTTGCAACACCTGTGCATTCCCCAGAACAGGAGAGATTCTCATGCAGCTGTAAGCAGCTGACTTCCATGGGCCTTCAGGGTGCTAGTCATGGAACTTGACCAAGGTCAGAGCAGATTCCCCCTGTCCATAACTGTTATTTCCAGCAGCGCTTCGGCTTTCTGATTTCATATCAGTCTCTGCTGCTCCAGTGGCATTTCCAAATGTTATGGGAAGCACCTGGTTGACTAACACCTAGGTTAAATAATGTAGGACTGGTTGCCTTTTGGGTCTGGTGGTGTGTTCCATAGAGTGCCTTTTGCAGGCTAATATAACTGGATAGGATAAGACAGCCTGTCTTCTGTAAAGCAACACTATAAACTGATCACAAGGCAGCATTTTTTGAAGAACAGAACAGCCGTCAGTTGATGTGCCTGAAGTGTTTGTTTTGTTCACGATAACTGAAAAACCTGTACTGTATGGCAGACTGTAATTGATTGTACAAGAGACTGACAGCTCTGTGAATCTGTAGTGTCAACATCGATTTGGGCCAGCAGGCTGGGCCGGCTGAAGAAGAGAATTCCGGTAATCTGTTCCTGCCCTTATCTCTTGTGTAGAGCCGTTTAGTTTACAGCCTGTTAGAAATATGTGACCAGTTATCTGCTAGATTTATTACTTGAGCAAGACTCCTCAGCAACAGTTTTTTCCTCACAGTGTGCCAGCTACAGGGTTTGGAAACATATTCTTCAAAACTAAGCTGTAATGTCCTTTATTTTTTTACCAAATGTTCTTAAAACTTTGATTTTTGTCAGTGATTCAAAGTTGATGTCTGAGTGTTCAGAGGATGTGAAGGAGCAAAAAAGGGGAACTCTATGGATAAAAATGGAAAATTTTACCTGCTCTTGCATGTGTGTCCATATTGGTTGTTTTTTTGTTGTGACTTTTCTCATGCGTTAAAGTTATATATGGGTGTGCTTGATGTGCAGTTGGGAGCAACATGACTGGATACAGGCTACATCTTGAGGTATCTGACTGCCTCAGAGGAAAGCAGAAGATCAGTTTCAGATACCTTTGTTAGTCATGCTATTTAACTGTCATAAAAGTGAGGGCTTTGATTGATACACTCTAAGAAATCTTGGTTTTGTTTTTCCAGAACCAAAAATGATAGCTGCAGGAAAATTATCAAGTCTTCCCAGAAATGGCCCAGTAAACCACCAGTTCTCATTAGCATCTTCCATGGACCTTTTGACCACTAAACCTTCACCAACTGAGCATCACTCAAACTCCTTTCAAGGCATCTCTATCCATGGCACTCTCCCCAGGAAGAAGAAGGGGACAATTCCCATGAGGTCTTCTGATATGTTTAGCCACATGGGAACATTGCCTTACATGAGAACACAACGTCAGCAGCCACCTTTTGTACAGGATGTTATAGAAGAGTACCCTCCAGAAAATGGGAAAAGCAGCAAACTCTATGCCAGGTATGTTGTAAAACCTTAATTTACATATGTTACTTGCATAGGAATTCTTATGTATTCTGCTAGACTTCTAAATGTCTGCTTTATAGGTACAGCTGTTTATTATTCTATATTCTAAGTTGAGTTTTCTCCCTAGTAGTCAATTTAGGTCTTGATGGAAGACCTAAATAGTTTTTAAGGTCTAGGTATTCCCTCTGCCTAAAAGGTATTAGATTGTTGTGCTATTCCCATGTAGGAAATTTTTTAAATTTAACAGTCCCTGAATTGTTTTGATGTGACCCTTTGCATTGTTCTAACTGAGCAGTTTTAAGCAAGAAGTCATAGCTGTTCAAACTTGTTTTAGTTTGTATTCAATGCATATATGGATGGAGGACAGAGGAAAAAGAGTGATGTTCTAGCTGTTTTTCATGAAGACTTAGTGGAACCCAGTGTACACTGAGCTAATGGTAAATTATCCCTGCCTGACTTCATGGTTATCATCTCCATGACTCTTGAGAAATATGTATAATGTTGTAGCTACCATTTCTTTTGGGAGTCTGTTGCCATCACTGATATTTCACTGCGTGCAATGACGTGCACTTTTCATTAGTTTACTTTTAAAAAAAATTGAGAATGTCTAATTATTCCTGTGGCAAGCATTTGATCACAAATGCTGAGGTATATATTCTAAGACTTACATTGAAATTATCTGGGCCTAATAGTGTAGGGGATTCCCTGTTACCTCGTTAGAGGTTTTTTTAAAAAAGCCCTATAATATTTTTATTTCAGTGTAGGAACTTGTAAAATAGTGTAACATTACATGGATATTCTCATTCAGGAGTATATCAGTCTTTCATTTTTATAATGCTGTTTACAAAAACTGAAACTGTGAATTCACATTTTAATGAAACCTCTTCATGATATGTTGTTCAACTCAAGTGCTGTGTTTGATGCCAATGGACCAGAACTAATAGTCATTAGGATTACAGTGTTCATGTGCGCGTGGATTGTTTTGAATTGTGGCTCAAGCATGTCATAGTTTGTCTGATTAATTCTGATTTAAAAACACAACTATGATAACATTTTCAGTAATTCAAAGGGAGTAATACTCTCTTTAATACATAAATACACAACACATGATTTTGTGAAACAAGAAATAAGCCAAAGCAAAAAGAACAGGAGAACAATAATGACCTGTGCTATTCCGTAATGGAATTCTTCTGAAAACTTGGAGAAATTATACTGTCAATTTTCAATACAATAAGGTTGTGTTCTCGTCTTGGTTTGGGAATGCATATATCAGCTATTTAATTAGTTCAATGGGGGAAAAAGCTTTCTTGCTTGAGAAAGCCTATATCTGAATTTTAGAGTCTCTTAGAAATAATTAAATTACCAAAATTAGAAGAAGCTGAGCTCTTGAAAATTAGTTTTCTTAGCTTAAAGACTGAATTCTTATTTTAGCTTTTAAAACTAAAGCTACTTGTATGTAATGTTCTTTATTATCCGACACTGATAATTAACCTAAATATGTAATAATTGTTATTTCCCTTTGACACCTAGTTCATGGGTTATCTTTATTTGATTAGTTTTGCCTAACAGTACCTTTATTTAAAAGAAAGTTGTCTAAATTTACACCTGTCACCAGAACCTGTAGCTTCTTTTTTTTTCTTTGCCTCTGTCTTGTGGCTTCCATCGGCAAACTCAGAATTTCCACTGCACTCAGTTATAGTTCTTCATGGCAGATCTTACAGTTTAACAGACTTGGGGCATTTTCATGCTTTTTTATTGATGCAACCAAATATCCCTCAAATAAATAAGACCTAAAAGCAGTGCAGAGCTACCACTATCACAGCAAGTTTGGGTGCAGTTTTGACATTCTGTACCATTTCAGTTGGATGTCAACAGTACCCATGTAGTCTTGGGTTGACACAGGAGTTATCTCCGTTGGTCTGGTACTGGCTCTTACATGAACATACTTGAGTTTTACATCATTGTAGAGATGCAAGGAATTTCTGAGGGATTGTTAAGAAAATGGAATAGAGACTTTTGCAAATATCCCAAAGCAAACTAGATCCTGGTATGGATACTGTGCTCTCTGCTTCATGAGATAGTGTGATTGCAAGAGACAGCAGAACAAGTAATTCATTCTTGGATGGTCTGTCACCTATTGTATTCTTTGTTCCTAAACTTCCTAATAAAAACACATAAAGAACAGTTTCATAAAAATTAACAGTCTGGTTTCAGGAGACATGGTACTCATGCAAGGCTTGTGTTTTGTTTGATTTCAATAGGACTGCATATATACTATCCATTATAGTATCATAGAATTGTTAAGATGAGAAAAGACCTTTAAGATCATCAAGTCCAGCTATCAACTCAGCACCACCACCATTAAATCATGTCCTCAAGTGCCATATGCAAAGGTTTTTTTGAGCACTTTCAGGGATGGTAACTCCACCATTTCCTTCGACTGCCTGTTCCAATGGTTTACAATCCTTTTCATGAAAAGAAAAACTTCCTAGTATCAAATCTAAAATTCCTCTGGGGCAGTTTGAGGCCATATCCTCTCACCCTGACACTTGTTACCTTATTGGTAAACCAATTCACATACCGAGGAAAGAATAAGAGAGAGAAACATGAGCTTCTCTGTAGGTTTTTTTTCTCCAGTTGAGGTTTTGAGTTAAAATTAGTATCCATTCCATAGTCTTGGTGCTGCTGCAGCCTTTAGTTTTTCATGTGTGTCCAATTCAGACTTTTTAGAAAAGCTGTTTGATGGCTAAAAGTACATTTATGAGGAATTTAACATTTGAAGGAAAGCAAGATTAATTAATTTGACCCTTGCCTTGTATGTGTAGAATAAAGCTTGGGATATTTGAGAAGAAACTGTGTAGTGGCACATTTGCATTAAATCACTATGTTCCCTCTACTGAGCTTCCCCTAGGAAGTATTGAAGCACACCATCTGCCAGAAGTGATCACTGTAGTTCTCATGCTAATTAAAGCCTTGCAAGGAAGTTGACATTAATTTACACTGGCTGTTCCATGTTATACAGGAGGTTTGTGAATATTCCTCATTTAATTCCTGTTTACTAGCTGTCTTTCCTGTAGCCATTTCATCTGCTTGTACTTGCAAAGACATTTTTTTGTTCAAATTCCATTCTTTGTCTATACAGACATTTAAAAAACGGAGTCACTGAAAAGCAGTAGGGTTGCATTGTTCAAACTGGCTTGGAATCCAGATACTTTTTGCATTTCTCTAAATAATGTATAATGCCCTAAGTGCTTTGTTTTATCACTATTCATGAAAGGTTTTGACCTAGCAGCTGGTCAGAATTAGATTCTCTTTTTCTGTTTTTAAAGCTTTACTTTTAACTGTGTATGAATTTGAAGTGTGGAGTTCTAACTACAGAGCTATAATTTTAATCTTTGCTTCTGGCTTGAATTTCTGATTTCAAGCCCAGCAAATTCCTACCTAGCTGTAAGTGCTGACTGTGATTGCAGTTACACTGCCACTTCTGTTTGTATTGATGTGGCCACGAACTATTCATTTCTGTAGCTGGCAAGGCATAACAGCTTTTTACTCTACCAAGATCTCAAGTGTGAACTGTTAGTATCCAGCTGTTAAGGTTTTTTTGACATGGTTCAAGCATGCTAGAAAAGAAAAATTCAATCTGATGGGTATGGGTAGGGCTGGAGGAAGTGGTTTTGGTTACCTTAATTCTTTCACTGAGGAAGGGGGCAGCCCAGTAGCTCTAATATCTTCCAATGCTCACTGAACCCTGTTGCAAAAGATCAAAATGTGACAACCTGCAAACCAAAGTGTATTTTATAGACTGACCCTAAGTATCTACATAGAGATGCAAAGAACACAAAATATGTCCAACTGCATGTTTAACTAGACTTCAGACCCTTAGTTTGAGTCATGGTCAGCAGACTTTTTTTCCTTTTGTTTTTCTGTGTCGACTCTTATCCCCATCATTTCAGATAAAGTACTATCATTTAGCACTGGACTTTGTGTTGCTGTAGCAGAGAATTATTCTAGAGTAGATTAGTTTATCTAGTCATTTAGGATGTTCTGTACTCTTCAAAATTTCTGATCTCCAAGGCTCTGCGTGTTTGGCTGGGTGATACTTGCATACTTGTCTCATGTAACTGTCCAGGAAAAAATAAAATGCATTCAGTTTTAACCTTGACTAGTAGCACTGACATTAACAAAGTAACTTCACCAGCATAAAGCTAAGCAGGCTTACTGTCCTGTGCCCTCCTGTACTTGGAGGGCAGTACATTCAGCATTTAGCAAGGTGCTATTCTTGAAGTATGGTGTTTTAATGACTGAATTCTCGGTTCCCAAAACTTTTCCTCTTCTCTTAGTGGTATTACCACAATAAACGAGGCCTGCCAAAGTCCTTGAATTGACAGTTGAATTGTAAGGGGGAAGAGTTGTCAAGGTAGTACTTGGCAAGGAGCACACTGTTCTGGGATTTGCTTTTTCCTTGTCAGAATTTGCAGCCTAGTTTAGTTAGATTAGTTTCTCCAGATACTGCAAATTCTGTTTTTCTTTGGGTTCTGAGAATGGGGTGGATCAGGTATTTGATCAGCATTTATTTTGTTCCAACTACTGATTTTGAAAATGTTATTTGTTGGATAACTTTAATTTGAATGTGTTACTTTCTTATATGAATACTGTGTGTATACTTACAGCATATGGTTAGGTGCACTTTGGCAATTAGATTAAAATTTTTTCTCAAGATTTTAATATATCAAGTAAAATAAGTATTGTATATGTTTCCTGTGTGGGGAAAAGTAAACGATACTGTTTGAGTTATAGAATACAAGGTAGTCCTTCAGGTATTAAAATATTTGCAAGATTAACAGGAGGAAGACCTTTGGTTCCTTTTAGGGTAAGGTAGGGAGGTAAGTTTTATAATACTACAGAATAGTTAAAGTAAAAGTAGTTATGGTTTTGGTTTAATGCCTGAAACCACTTCTTAGTATGTGTCTTGTTTAAAAAACACAAACAAAAAAAACCAAAACAAACAAACAAACAAAAAAAAACCAAAAAAACCCCACACTGAACCAAACTGTGAGCTTGTGCTTGTATTTCTTTAAGAGAAGTAAGACAAGTGTATTGAAATTGGAGCTACTGAATATCTTGTTGACTTCTTCCATGCACTGCTAAATGGATTTTTTAAAAGGAAGGATTCCTTAATGTTGCAAATACTTCATGCTTTTTGTCACAGAATTTCCTATTCTTTCCCTTGATGTGTCCTATTCACATATGCACCTGCAGATCGGACCTTTGCTGTCTCAGAAGTGGAGCAAAACTACCCACTAGAGCAGATAGAAGTTTGTGGCCTAAGCAATGCTGTGTCATATAAGCAGACAATAGCTGATGTTATCTGCTTACATTCAGTATCAAATCCTCTTATCCTTTCACTCTGTTTTGGCTTGTCTGCCTTTTGTTTTTAGCACCTCTGTCCATCATTGGGTTCAGATTCTACTTCACCTCTTTGTTCCCATTTGCTGACAACCTCTCTCTTTGCTTAGTGGACATAGATCTGCAAAAACAAAGCTGCACTTCTTGTTTTGTTTTGGAGGGTTTTTTTGTTTGTTTGGGGTTTTTTGTGGGTTTGTTTTGTTTTGTTTGTTTTTTATTTTGTGAGGATTTTGTGAGACTGTCTACAGGTGACAGTTATTGGAAACTTGCCCATGTGGGATCTTGGGAGAGGCAAATGAGGGAAACAGGACAAAATGTCTCAAAAAGAGAGACCATCTCTCCAGTATTGCAGATGAATTAAGTCACAGTCTTTCAGCTTCTGAGCAGAGGAACTTAAAACACCATATAGGATGGGCACAGTTGTATCATTGTTTGAAATTAATTGTGGGATTAGGACCATATTGTTAATGAATGATTTGCCAGGGAAACTTAAGTTCAAATTCCTCAAAAGCCCCAGTCAAAATTAGTTGATGTTATTTTTCAAAAACTTCCTGAAAACTTCTATATTTTCAGGCTCTTTCCTCTTTGAGCAGAGGATACTCTATGTAGTGGAAATTTTCTTGATTTACTCCTTCCATCACACCCAGAGTTCCTCTTCTTCCTCTGGTGGTTCCTGGTCTCATTCATAAAGATTATGGAGTGCTCTATTCAGTTGTACCAAGTACCATATTGCTTATTCAGCTTGCCTCCTGTCCACATGTGACCATTTCCTTTCTGCCGATTTTATGCTTAACCATAGTAGTTCAATGTTACATAGGGGGATATATTCCTAAGGTTTGCTTGAAATATCCAGTGCGGGGAGGCATCTGATGCAACAAACTTTTTAAATTGCAGTAAGGGAACAGACAAGGAGGGCAGTTCTTCCTCCACGCTATCATCATCTTCACTACTAAAGCAAAGGATTAACATTCCTATGCTTCAGTCCAAAGACATATTCCTGAAACACATATCAACCAGGTGAAAAAGCATACTTTGTGAATAAACTGTACACTTAGATGAATTTCAGATGTATTAATGGAGACTGTGATTCTACTGAACATCTGGCGGTGTTTGGGGAATATGCATATTCATTTCATAAGCTTAAATTGATTTTGAATACTTAAAATTTTATGGAGGTGGATTCTGAATCACTGCACAGCAACTAAAGCACTGACTATAAAGAGTGGCCTGCTGAAGGTATAAGGCAACAGGCAATACCAATATATAAACAAGTTTGTAGGAACAGTGACTGTTTTGGATAAGCAATAGTCTTGCTGTCCAACCACTACTTTCACAGCATAGGTCTTGAGATAGAAGATTAAAGAAGGGCTTTGTAGGACAACATTTTGGATCTAGTAATCGTAAATATTAAGAAAAATAGAGGAAAAATAATGGAGGTGCCTAGTCTGAGTTTTTGAACAAATTGTAGAGATGAGTGTTGTATGTGGTGCAGAAATGGAAATTCTTTTGGAAGAAGGTAGAAAAAAGTGTATGTTTTTCAGCTGCAGTAGGTAAAATGGAGCAAATTGGAGGGATGCAGATTAAAAATGGTTAAAAGGCTGTTATGTCTGTGCTGGGGCATTCTGAACAGGTAGGAATAAGTTGCTATTTCATTTAATTCCAGGAAAAGTACATTGTATCTTGTCTTGCAATTACTGAGGAGTCCCTACTGCTCTCATATGAACTGCAGGTCATTACACAGTTAGTCAGAGCAGTTTGCACTTGTTTCCACTGGTGTTTGAATGAGTCATGTCCACGGTGCTGTGCAGCTGTAGACGGAAGGGTGGAATGCCCTTAGGAATGTAGTAGGAGTCTGCGTGTGAACCAGAAGCTGCTGGGGGATAAAATCATTGGGTCTTTTACTTTAGTTTACGGTACAAATAACATCAGTCTGCACTGGATGTACTTAAACACACCATGTCCAGCATGCTCAAACTTGCACTTTCATACTTAAGTAGTAGTGTATTTCAAAAATCTACATAGATGGAGAGATTTCAAAGACACAAATTGAATAAGGCATTTGATCTCATCTGGTAGCTGTATAGCAGTTGTGTCTGTGTTAGCAGCCATGCAACAGCTTAGTGCATTTTCAGTCTCTCAGGCTCTCTCTGAGCCTCTATTGTCTTTGCTCAGATTTGGCATTGGCACCATTGGTGTTGGAACTATTGAGAAGATAGTTCTTCTCATGATCACTCTTTCCATGTGGTAGAAAGGAGATGCTTTTGAAAATGTCCCCAGCAAAGATCACTTTAGACAAGCAAAGGTATTTTCATGCATCAAATCCCAGCAACTGTCCTAGTGTTTTTCCCACAAGTACATTTATAAAAGTGTGAAGCAGCACAAAGTTGCTTCAGGGCCATTCAGCAGTTTCCACCACTGTAAGAAATCTATATGGGGACTTGAATGAAAATGAGGATTTGGGCAGTATTATACTGTTGTATAATACTGGTTATACTGTTGTGTCTGCACTTAAATTTTGCTAAAGTTATCACGGCTAATTTATAATTGTGGCCAATATGTCTGTGAGGGTGCCAAAGGCCTGGAAGAAACAGGTGCTTAATCGGGCTTAGTCTGTCAAGGTCTGTGTGTTGCAAGATTCTTTACAGCAACAACGAGAGGGGGTGATTATACAATGTTAGTAAAAGGTGGAGGTTTTAATAAAATCAACAGTTAAAGATTACAGATATATACTTAAAGGTTCTTTCTATTAGCAGTGCTGTGGAGAACTATTAGTCAAACCTCAAAGTCTGAAAAATAGACTATATCTCAGTTACTGAGGTTCTGGATATTCTCCTGCACCCACTGAAATGAAGAGTTTATGCAGGAGTTGAACTCCAGGATTTGACTTTTCAATTACAGCGTTCATTATCAGTACATAAAAATTTTATCAAATATTTTAGAAGAATTGCTAGTTAACTGGATGTTAAAATTTTCTTTATCAAATTTTCATGTTTTGTTTCTCATTGTCTTCAAATCCATGCAAGATTTGAAGTTGGCAGTGTGGCAGTATTTAGTTTGTCATACCAGAAGTATGATTCCAGTTGCTTATAGGGATTTTTTTTCTTCCTTTTAGCCAGTGGCAGTTGATGTTGAAAACTGGAAAAGCCCCCCCCCCCCTTTTTTTTTTTTTAAATCTTTTGATTCTTCTTACACATTTGACTGTCATTTAGAAGTGTTTTCTCATCTCAGTCAGCTTTAGCTGTATCTTGAAGGAGTCTACATACAGCGATAATCCCTTTTTTCTGAGGTGTTACATTGGTGGTTAATTGTACCAGTACTTGCTCAATTCCAACCAGTGTGACACCAACCTCTCCATTGTCACAACAAATGTTGCTATGGGAAGAAGGAAAAGAAGAAGAGGGAAGCAAAAGAGCAACTGCACATTTTCTGTTGTCTTGTTTTCATCTTCTTGTGGAGTTGCTGAAGCTCAACACCTGACTTGCAAACTTCTTGGCAGTATCAGCAATAAACCTATACATGAAAAAAAAAAAAAGTGCATCATTCTAATAAGAAACTTGAAATGGAACTGAAAAGAAATTGAGATTGTTTCCAAGAACTACTAAGAAGATATTAAAGGGTTGTATGTCTGCAAGATCAGCCAGCAGAGAAAAAGCTGGTATCACTCTCTAGAGAGACTGTGTTTCTGGCTAGGAAAGCCTCAGACTCATGAAGGTTCAGGATGTGATGATTGCTTTCTTTGAGTGATCAGTTATTGGAGGAGTGTTTATGCTGCTGCAGTTGCCACACAGACTTGTGCATGTGGAGGAGGGTGAAGAGAGGATTTACACTACTCAGGAGAATGACTTAATTATATGTATCAAGTCAAGTGCTTTTTATTTTCTTCTTTTTTGTTAGCATGGGCAATAAAGTGCTGGAAAGGGATTTTATTTTGTAATGAAATGAGGTGATAGACTCTGGCAGCAATGTGAATACCCAAAATACATGTGGGAGTGTGTTTGCATCCCTTTCTTAAATTCCTTTCTGTGACAGAATGAATATGAAAAAAGCATGAAGCCAGTACTGGGTGTCCTGCTGCATACTTACCCAGAACCTTAACTTGAGGTGTTCTGAAAACTTCTGTATTCCAGGTGATATTTTTCTGTATTAAATATGCTTTGTTTGAGTGGAAGTAGGTCTTATCTAATTATTAAGAAGCCAAAATGTGTAATAAAATCCAATCTATGAACTCACAGTTTACACAGTACTGGCTGATCTATGTATGAACTCTAATACATAAGTGTTGTAGGTAAACAGGTGTAAATGAATACAGCTGTAAAGTCAAATATACTATGAAGGTAAATGTTAGCATTACTTGAAAGGTAATAAAGACTGTTGAAAGAAGAAGAACCTTATACTGAAACAAACCATCAGTTGAATTGATTTTGAGAGATGACAGAACCACTATCTGTCCTCAGATCTGGTAGTTTTCTGAAAGTATTCACATTTTTTTCTACAGATTGTCTTTTACAAGAAGCAAGAATGTGACTTCACCATTTTTTATTAAGATTCATTGAGAGAGAAAATGGAAAAGAAAAGAGGTGCTTTATCTTTTCCTAAGTTCATGATATTACAGGATTCCTTCACTGTGAGCATATGGCATAAAGAACCCATCATTGCTAACAGAGAGCTGAGATTCAGGAGTTAGTTTTATTCTGTTGGATACTAATTATCTGAGCTAGATGCTTAGTCTGGTTTTCTGCATATAATATGTGACAGGGTTGTGGTGGAATTGAATGACAGGAAACTTAATTTTTACTATTAGTTACTGTACATCAAGGAAAGTTACCATTCCTTGAAAATAACTTCAAAAAATTAGCTCGAAGATGAAGGTTCAGGCACCAAGGCAAGGTGGGGAAAGAGAAGGGTAGATCTGCTTGGAGACAGGTATCTGAGGTGAACATCTTTCTATATGACCTGTACTTGTGGTGAATTACAGGGGTTTGTACATTTTGTTGTGGGACAGCTTACCAGATAAAGTATTACAGTACTTGTGAAGATACTTGTTACAGCATCCATTTCCTAAAGCCAAAAATTTCAAAGCACTTTTGTTGTGTGGATACTTAAGGAAATGTAGGTCACTTCTTTCCTCACTCTCTTCTGGATTTTCTGCTTTGTATACCAGTAAATAAGCTGTTTTAAAGCTTTTATGCCTCTTTCATTTTTCTTTGGCTTGATCTGTCCTAAGGACTATTTGTGTTGCACAGATGATGGGAGCAGTGGAGTCTGTAGCAAGGTTGGTCTGCAGGAGTGAAGGTTGTAAATGCAGACCATAACAAAATGTGCCGGCTGCAAAGTAAGCAGGTTTGTTCTTTTAGAGTGTGATGCACATGCAGTGCTGGTAGACCCTTTGTCCTGAAAGATTCCACAGGCAAGTGATGAACTAAACTGCAAAGTTTTTCAAAAGCACTTGGTATTGGCACAACTTCCCTCGGACCATTTGAATGTGAGAAGAATTCAGCTGTGCTTAATGACTTTGCTGAACTGGTTAAGAATGGGATTTTTTTTTTTTTTCCCCAGTCAAATTTCCAAGTGTTGAGAATGAAAATCTCTTCTATTTAGAAACTTCTTTTTCTTCTGTGCTTCACCCCTTTTTTTTCTGGCATACTTGTATATATTTTATGTTCATACAGTTACCAAGCTACCCCTTCTTTGTATATTGCAAAACAAAAACAAATACACACAGTGCTTTGAAATAGAAATAAAAAATAAACATATATTTTCTAGAGAGAGTTGTTATTGATCACAAGACACTTCATTTAGGCTTCTGTGCCCTTTGACATCTGTTTGTATAGAAAACCTGTGACAAGGTCTTTTCTTTATAAATTAGGGCAATGACTTTGATTATCTGTCTTTCAAATAATTGTGATTCTGAATTGATTATAACTTTGAGAACTTTTTTTGTGTATCTAAAAAGTGAATGTTTTACTTTCTGTTTTCTCTTTGAAGTGCCCTCTCATTGCTGTCAGAGGCAATAGCTTAAATGGGAAAATATACAGGCAAATAAATAAATTCAAAAGTCATTGAGAGAGGTCTCTTTTAAATATATTTCAAATATTTTAGGTGGCCTGTAAGTATTTCAGCCATCTGGTGAAATTGCAAAATTGGTTTTGATTCTTCAAATGGTGTAATTAACTTTATTCCCCGGATTGATTACTATTGGTTCCACAACATATCCTTCTAAAAGAAATTGATGATTTATATATCAGTTAAAACTTAGATAACATAAGCTGTCTAGCTCCAACACACCACTTTTAGCAAGGGTTTTAATGTGACCCAGTAGCCTGTAGCTCATATGAATGTGTCTCTTCAGTATGAGGTCATATTTGGACTCACCACTTTTTTGGTTGGTTGGTTGGTTTTCTTTACTTTATTACTCATTCCTTGCCCCATTTTCTTACAGAGATCAGAATGTTCTGGATCCTACTTTGGAATATGTTAAGGTAAGGTACCATTTCTTACTCTCAGAATATTTTATTTGGTGTATATACCCAGGACTGCCAGAGCATTTCCAGTCATTTGTAGTTAACTAGTGCAGCTGTCTATCTTCTGCTACAGAGAGACCAATTATACAGACTGTTTTCTTAATTGTTTGGTGAAATACCTGTGGGCATTGTGCTTTGAGTGTGGGTTGCATTTTTGTACTGGGGCTTCTTTAGAGTTACATGGTGACTACCTGAATTTTTGCTTTTGTTGACAGATTAAAAGAATCTGTATTTCTTGCTTATGGATTTCTGGGGAAGTAAAGGAACACGTCTGAAAATACAAAAATGTCAGATTTAGGTTTATGGTTTTGGCAATATGCTTACTAACATTACAGCTAAAAATTCACTTTTGGTCCAAAAAGTAGCTGGAATCCTGGCAAAATTGTGAGTTCTGTTTTTCTTTTGTACAAGACCAGAGTCTGTATTTTGTTAGAGTAAATAAAAAGTACTCTGGAGCATTCTTAAATTTTATTCAAAAATCAGTCCTGGACTGGCAATATAGAATCTTTGGAAGAAACCTTGGGGATGTGATTGTGTACTGTGAGTCTCTTGTAATGCTATCCTTTCTACTGAATTAGTACCTTTCGACATGTTTAAGTGAACATTGTTTCTCAGAATCTTGCAAGAATCTGGTTTATATGTTGTGTCTCTCAACAATGGATTTGTCTAATTGTTGAGTTTTGTTCCCTGTCTTTTAGAAAACTAGTTTTCTGAGGGCTGTCAGATAAACACAGGTTATCCTTAACATAGGATGTTTTTGTAGCTGTTCTTGCAAATCCGAATTTCTCAGACACCTAAATTTCTGCTACAGGTTAGTGATCAGGTGAGGAAGAGTCTTAGGAAAGCCAATCTGGGTTTTGCTACTAGAATGCCCTCTGTGAATGTTCATAGTTGAGGGAAATGGAGATGTGCCCATCTTAGGGTTCAGACTGAGTGAAGAATTAGGAGAATGCATTGAGAGGGATTATCCAAGGAAAGTGCTGAGAATCACTTCATCTGAAAGTGTGGCAGGGTTGTCTGCTGGACTTTTTGCCTAGGGTTGGGGTAGATGTAGGAATTAAAGTTTCGAAGAAGAGGAGGGGAAGAGCAGAGCACAAAGGTCCATGGAAAAATGACTGCCAGAGGACTCTCAGAAGAGCTGTTGGATTTCTGCTCTAAACAGCTTAGTGTTGTGAGATCCCTGGCCTCAATCCCAGCCTAAAGTTGGGATATGGTAAAGCAGCAGAGAGAGAAAAGGCCAAAAGCCTTCTCAAAAGTGCTGTAGAAGAGGGTATGCCAGAGGCAACAATGCGGTGGACATATTAATTGCTGTATTTAATTTACTCTGTATATTGCACTATGCTGTACCGAGTGTGTTGTTACAGTTATAATAATATGACCAAGTAGAAGGCAGAGGTATCATGTGCCAATTCATCAATATGTGTGTCTTGTCTTGTTGTAGCAAGTTTTATGTTCTAAATGTGGTTTCTGATCTTTTCAACTTTTCTAGTAGAAGCTTGTCTTGGACTCTTGTCAGGTGCAGTGGTACTAAGCTTAGTTATTAAAACTTTGATGTTGAGGAGAAAAGCCTGGGGAAAAGAGACATATGAAGGAGAATACAAGGGTTACCATCCCCTTCCTTCTCCTTCCTTTTTCAGTTTTTCCTGTCTGGATCCCTACCTTTAGCGAACTGTGAGTTTGAACCCTAGTTCAGTGGTATTAAAACAGGAATTCTAGTCAAGAAATCCCAAACTACGGCTTTGAAAAATATGCAGAAATCTTTTTCTCATAAATACAACCACAAAAAAACCTTTTTGTCTGTAGAAGTCTGGGTTACTAACAAAACTGATGTCCAGAAATGTGTTCTTATGCAGAAAATAGTAATTAATGCCAAGAAAGAAAGACTCATCAATAATTTGTTATCAGTTAACTCTAACTGTAGAAGTGCCTGAATTCATACCAACAGGATCTTGGATCCCCCCTTTGTTGGCTTAAGTTTCAGCAAGGATGTGTTCATTGTCTTCTGTAACTTACCTTATGTTAACTATTACATTAATGTTTATAAATTTTCCAAATTCTTCAATAAATTATAGTGGCAGTGTTAAGTCAGGTATACTGTAAGTCAGTAGAACACTAATCTACTTATGATGAAAAAATAGATTTCTGTAGCATCTCACAATGTTTATACCACTATTTCCATTGGCACAAGTCTCTCTGGTATATAATCTGTGCATATGTAGTTTGAACAAGCAGGTAGGCTTTGACCGATGTTGCTTAAGTGGTGAAAAAATTACCTTTAAGTGAAGAAGAGATAGTAAGAGGAGAGAGAAAACAAGAGCACTTTTAGGAATCATATTTTGCTGATTCAGGATACTGAAATTCTGAGCAACAGTTTTATATTTGATGCACATGAAAATACAGTTAGTTTTGTCTCTTGATAGAGAAGTGTTGATTTACTGACTGAAAACATATAAACCTGAGTATGAAGCAGGTATGATGTAGGAGGCAAACATAAACACTAACACCGAAACTAACTGTACACAAAGTCTTGATACAGATTGTCATGTTGCTATTCAGACTGTAAAGAGAGACTTTGGATTAATTTGCCTTGTAAAAAAATTGCATTATCTTGAAAGTAATACATGGCATAAATATAATTTGTATTAGGGTAGTTTGGCTGCTACTGAGTCTACCCAGGAGTTACAGTCCCAAACTGTGCTGTCAGGGCCCTGAGGTCAGTAATCGTTTTTAAATGTCCTGGCCGGCCTCACTTAGGACTTCCACCCACACCCACTGAGCAAAAGGACTCCACCAGGCTGGAGCATTCAAACCCTGCCTGAGTTGTTTGGTGGGTCTGCCTGCCTTCAGTCCTGTTTCTCAAGTGTAGGAAGCCCTGGACAGACCTCGCACCCAGACTGTTACCTGTCTTGCCTGAGGTTCACTGGAATGTGATAGGACCTGTTGGTGTCATCACCCTGCTCACCTTGCCTGCATCTTGATGCTGTGGGGCTGCAGCTTGCTGGAGAGCATGTTGCTCGCCCTGTGCTCCCAGATCACCCTTCCCCTGGGGAGCAGCCCCACTCCTGTTGCTCCCTGATGCGTTACTTGGTGGTGGCTGTTTAGAAAGATACAATATGATCAAATAGGTGCCATTCTCATAACTGATCC
Organism: Formicarius rufipectus; assembly: GCA_013399695.1. NCBI lineage: Eukaryota > Metazoa > Chordata > Aves > Passeriformes > Formicariidae > Formicarius > Formicarius rufipectus. The sequence continues at coordinate 769,380 of VXAU01001196.1, read as the reverse complement.
ATTTTGTCAGTCTGCACAGTCCTACCTATTCTCGTTCAAGACAAGCAGCTAGTTTTAAACTAGCTAGATTTAAAAAGTATTTTTACCAAAGGAGGCTGGGCGCAGAGCAGACCTTGTAGCTTCATAGTTGCAAATTAGCACTGTTTCTGCAGTGATGCAAACATGCTACTGGAGTTTCTTGTGAGTCCCATAGGAAAGATAATTAATACTTGCTTAGAATGTGCTCCTGCTGGGGAGTGATCAGCATCTCTTCAAAACTGGATCTGCTGTAAATAGAATGTGGAGAATTAGTTTGGGCTTAAGGAGGAGTAACACCTTCCTCAAGTGTGCTGATTCATAGTGAAAAGAATATTGTGTTTGTTGTGGCAGTAGTGACTACAAGTAGAGAGACTTGGTAAACTTTGATGCTGAGTGTAACATTTTGCTTTTTAACAAACCTTTCCTCGCTGGAATCAGGTGACTAAAAGTAATACAAATAAATCTTTGTGTTCAGAAACACTCTGAACAGAGGAAAGGCAAAATAAATTGTTTTCTGCTGTTTTTTTCTGTTCAAGACACAAGACAGAAAAACACTGGCTATAGTGCTTTTTTATTTTTAGAGAACATTCTCTATAGATGCAGTACGGTTTCTAATTCTTTAATCTAAATTACAGCTCACAAATGGCAGTTTACTACAGCTTGAATATTGATGTATTAGTCAATTCAATATATAAAGAAAGCTAATTATGCTAAAGCAAGTTCTAAGAGGGGGTGGGGTAAGTACTGATTTGCTGGAGTTGGAGTACTGAAGTGTCCATACGGCTTCAACCCTTCCTTTGTCTACACAGGGCTGCTGAAACCATGGTCACAGTTAAACGGCTCTTTCAGAAAAACCTTTTATGGTAGAAGTGAAAACAGGCCAGACTGCTTTGAGTCAGACTGCTACCCAAGTCATGAAAGAGATTTAGGGACACAATAGCACATTGTACATTCTGTGAGATTTTTACAAGTTTTATGAGCGAAATAATAGATCCATTGGTAGTCTCTTCAGGTTCTTCCCACACCCTGAGTCTGCACATCCACAGAACAGACTGCTGCGGCAGGGGAGAAAGAATCAAATGCTAGCAGATTTGAGTGTGTCAGAGAACTTTTTGTGAGTCATTTTGATCAAATTCATGAGAACTAAAGATAGCTTTCTGTCCCATTCCTATTCACTATAAATACTTTAGGTTCTTTTTATAGAAGTCTGTGCTGTAATCATTGAAGCTATATCAGGATGAAAAGAAAAAATATAAAACCAGATTTCTCTATTCTTTTCATGGAAACCTTTTGAGCCTTTTCTGTGGAAATAGTGCTTAATAATTACAGAAATACATATCAGTGATGAGTTGATGAGTATTATTATGGCCTGAGGTTTTGGAGTTATATTTTAATCCATTAGTGGAAAATTACAACACTTATGACTGATTGTCTGCTTAGCATGATAATGAGGGAAGTTTATATTTAGATTCAGACTTGAAAAAACTGTTGCAGGCCTAAGGAAGTTACAGCTGCAGAAAAATGTTCTCCTGTGAGGTTCTGCTGTAGGATGGTTGTTTGTCTCAGTCCTATGGTGTTGATTTTTTCCCTGTATTTTTACAGCTCCTTGGTTTTGTTAGAAAGCAAACTGTCACAAAAATTACTGTCATTTATCAAAGCTTTGGTTAATGCAACTGAAAATGAAATTTTGATGACATTCCAGAGTGTTGATCTTTATCTGTAGCTTTGCAAGATAGGACAGTATTTTGTGTGTTTAATTCAACTTTAGGGAACCTAGATCTGATGAGAAGATTTATTGATGCACAGTTTATATAGTTAATTGAACAAATTCATAATATTGTGGATGCCAATATATGTGGGTGTTTGACTCACATGGTTCTTTTGGCTATGCCAGGAAGATACTATGGGAAGAGAATTATCAGAAACAAAGTTTGTATGTGTGTATGTATGTTAGGGAAAGTTTAGGGAAAAATCTGTGTCTGCAGGACAAGTAGCCACAGTTTGGGAAATAATTCTTCCCAATGACAATGAAATTTAATTGCAAACAGCATTTTTTAGACATGGCAATATATTAGAGAAATCCCCACCTCACTGGAAAAGTTGCCAATTGCAGTATATTGTTGTTCATGCTGTATGTCGCACTCCTGCAGAGACTTGCCTGCTGGGATGCGAGCTGTGACTTGTGAGCAGAAAGTTTGTTGTGTTTCTGCATTGTCTGACAAGGTTATGCATTAAGTATCTGAGCTGGAAGGAATGCCTGACACTAAGGCACCGTGTGAGCAGGAGGTTCTTTCTGGATCTGTCTGGTGGTTTGGGGATTTATTTTTTCCCACGTTTTTTGCAACTGCAGCAAGGGCAGCAGTATCACAGAAGGTGGAATTGCCAGATGGAGTGTATTTCGTTGAGGAGAAAAGGAGTATGCCCATATGACTGACTTGGACTTTACACATCTCTCTGTCATTACAGATTTGTCATCCAACTCTAAGATCATCACTCCTATCAGTAATGTTACAGTCAGAGATACTTCCTTTTTTTTAATGTTTCTCTACTTAGCAGGAACAGAAGCTTCACAAACACCATTCCATAGGAGTTGTCTCTTGTATACAAGCTGTATAATTCAGAAATATAAGATTGTGTTAGAGCCAACCAGATGTAAAATTCTTTGCAACAATAAAAACTTCCGGTCTGATCCTGGATGGGTTGTTGCTGGTTATACACTGCCCCCTGCTGGAGAAGAAACACGATATCTGGATTTATTCTTTTTTTTTTAAATCAAGTCATGGCTATTAAAATAATATTTTTCATAATAATTTAATTGTAACTTTTGTAGTAACCTGACTGTTGGAAGTATCTTATTTTCTCAAGAGATGCAGAATTGGCATGGGGGAATTTTTCACCTCCTCCCTATCCTTAATTTACAGAAGTAGGTCCTAGACAGAACTTGAGAATTCTTTTCTTTTCTCACAGTGAGAATACTGCCCTGTTTATTTGGAGTTAAAGAATACTTGTTTCGATAGAGTGAAGTTATCTGTAATTAGTGATGGAATTTTACACCCAGGTTTGAGTATTTTCTAATGTTCAATCTTGTTTGATGAGCCAACAGGCTCATCTCTGAAAATATGGTTGAGTCAGAAGTTCTGTAATCTATAAGGTGCAAAGTGATGAGTGACATCTAAACTGGTGCTTGCAGTGAACTGTGCAGGAAGTGTGATTCTACAGCTCTGCAAGACAGTGCACTCCAGTGTACTGTCCTGTGTTCATGTTTCCCTAGTAGAGAGAATCCCAGGTTAGATTGTTACTGTTTGGAGCTTTTTGCTCTTTCCCAGTCCCCAATTCCTCAATGACCTGATTAGCTCTAAGAATTGTGGGTGGTTTTTTGAATGAGTGAGTTTTTAGGTTTGCTTGGTTGGGGTGTCCGTCTGTGGATTTGGATGGGGCGTGGGGGTGGTTAGCATACTGTGAAGTAGGATTTTTGCTTTTTCTTTGTGAATGATAATCCTTGTATGAATTGAGTCAAGTGGATAGTGTATTTCTAATTACTCTGACCTTAATTGTGAGGTCTTTTAGCAGTGACTCTTGCATTCTGTTGTCCTGATGCTGAAATGGAGTTTAGGATATTTATCTTATGGAGCATCTTCTGTAATGCTTAGTATGCTTTGGTAAATACAGAACACTGATAATTCATAAAGCAGTGAGCATTGTCTCTGTTTGCATGTTAATGGTTAATCTTACATCTTATCCTATTGTGGATTTGGCCCTATTAATGTTTGTATTCTACTACTTCTATTATTATTCAGTAACTCTTAAATGATGTCTGGTCTGGAGTCATCAAAAGCCGCTGCGTGCACTGAGATTGCACTGAGCTTTGAGTTGAAAACTCTGAAAGTACTTTGCACTAATTTCCTTGGCACCTGTACTAATATTAGTGTCAGTAGCTACTGAGTTGACCTTTTCAGTATCTTTGTTAGATGATCAGTAATTGCTATCAAGTCTTATTTATAGATGAGAAACATAAGCTGAAAATGTCTAAAACTGAAATACAGGATAGAAGTTGTAAGTTGCAAAAAACCTGTTCTTATTTTATCTCTAGTGATCTTGTGAAACTTGAATTTAAATCAGTTACCCTTTTTCTCCAAATTATTAATGCCAGTGGCTCTCAAATGCTGACAGTTACCATAGAATCACAGAATAGTTTGGTTTGGAAAGAAACTTAAAGACATGTAGTTCCAATCTACTGCCATGATCAGGGACACCTTTTTCTAGACTAGGTTTCTCAGAACCCCATCCAACCTGACCTTGAACACTTAAACATTGCTTACGATAATATACCCAAGTCAAAATGTCTGTGTTAGTGAAAGCACATACTATTACATGGTAACGTACATTTGCTTATGAAAGAAAAAAAGAGAAGAAAAAAAAATAATTTTTTTGTTTAAGATGTTGTCTGGTTCACCTTGTTTTGTGATTGTTGAAGTGATTAACCATTTCTGACAAACTTGCTTTTGTGTACTGAATTAAGCTAAGGTGTGGTCATGGACCCAATCCATTGCATTGTTCATTTGCCAGAGAAGAACATGCTGTTACCCACAAAAGTGGTACTTATGGGGAAGCAGGAAAGGTGTCAAATTATAATATTGCCACACCTCAGTTTTTCTGCATCATCTGTATTGCACATATTTGGCAAGAGCAGCCCCATGCAATGAAAAGGATGCAAAGGTTTGAGTGGAGGCTAAGCAGTAAAATGCCTGAAACTTAATCTACTTGTGGGTTTGGTTTTCTTTCAGTTTTCATTTTTTGTGCAAATATTTGTGTCAATTGACACAAAGACAAGAGAAAGATATCTTTCTGTCTGTGTGATGGCATCAGCTGGAACTCTTACAGCTTACAGTTTTCTTTTATATACATGTATGAATAGGTATGTATATATAGAAAATGCATGAGTGCCACACATAATTTTACTCTTTTTCAGGTGAGGTATTTAACTATTAATGCCATCAGAAATCTGACTACAGTTTACCGTCTTTGCTGTTGATCATTTTGTAACTGTTGCTGAGCTGTGTCTTTTGGAATACTTATTTTTCTATTGATTTTGGGCTCTCAGGATTGTTTCGCAGGAGCTGTGTCAGTGATGTTCGATCCTTTTCATAGTTTTGAAGATGGACTAATAGCAAGAGCTCACTGGAGAATGAAAATATTTACATTTAACTCCTTCGTGCAACACCTTACTGCAGTTGATCTTTCAATGTGTATAAGCATATGATCCACAAGGGGGAGCGAGTATATAGTGTGTGGAAAGCAGTTCATTATCATCAAGCACTCTGAGTTCTCTTACCGATAAAGCCTAGCAAAGTATTGCTCCTAATATCTCAGAGCTGTGTTTATGGATAATAATTAGAGTAAGACTGGAACTATGTGTGATCTGTACATCTTGCCTCTTTTTGGGGTCACACTGTTTAGAGTTTAGCCTGTGGAGAGAGCAGCAGAAGGAGCATTGGGACACTTCAACTAGGATAACATCTCTTGATAACTGTTGTCAAAGGAGTAGCTTGGTCTGATATTTTTGTATGTCGGGTGTGACTAGAAAATAAACATCTACACAATAATGGTATAATGGCTGTCTGGAATACTCAGAGGTAATTTTCCTCCATGTCCTCAAATCCTTGTGTTAGTAAAACATTGGAAGCATGGTAAAGACTTTTGAAAAGCTGAAGTGAGATAGAGCCCAAGTGATTTGCAAGTTTTATTTTTGAATGCTACACATCCAAAATATATGTTCTTTGTACAACAGGAAAGTATTTTAGAGTATTAAGCAGTTTTAGATAAATAGCTGGTATTTAAAGGCTTACCCGAGTGAAATAACAGAATTTTTTTCATGGTTGAATTCTATTTGAAATTGATGTAAATCTCACACAAACAAGCACTTTACTTTGACAGGATTTGGGATGATTTCCAAAACAGAAGTCTGAAGTTATCAATTGTGTTAATGGCTTATTTTTTGTGTGAAAGAGCTCTTGTGTGCTGACCAGCAAAGCAAGTTAGACTAATTACCACTATGTCAGCAGGAAAAAGAAAGAGAGTATTAACCATAAAGTGTGAACTTATTCTGAATGGAAAGGAACTTCATGCCTATTTATTTATTACAATCCAAGGATTAAATTGAAGAAAAAACAGGTGAGACATTACAAAATTGTTTCATGTTTGTACATAGCTTGGCAGGCAGAAGATGGAGCTCAAGAATGGATATGCTGATTTTTCAATTTTTGGTTGCATCAGTAAAACCTACTGGTGGATTCATAATAGGAAGGTGATTAGTAGGAAAGCCAGACCTACTGCCAGATAACTTTGGAAAAATCTGATCTTTTATAACTGAAGTATACAAATCTCAAAGGTATTTGGATGTCTTAAAGTGCAAATTAGGACCTAATGGGAAGCTCATAGGCAGGTTGGGTGTTTATTTCTTATAGTTGCCAATCTGGGTTTTTATATGAGGCACATTTTCAAAGAGATTTATTCAAGCAGCAGTGTAAACTAAATAGATGTAAATTCGGTTTTCACACTATTCCTGTACAACCGCAGTGTATTTCTGAGACTGCCTCATGGAACCATGACAGAGAGGAGGAAGAAATTATACTGACCTCTCCCATACCACACCTGTGCAATGCAAACAAGTGTAATTACAGTTGCAGCTCCATCTGTTTATTTATGATCAGAAGCTGCACCAACAGCAGTTTGCAGGAAGTGAGGCTATACAAGAAAACATGAAAGAGCCAGTTCTGTTCAGAATTGACACAGGAATGGTTGGACATGAGATGCATGGTGGGACTTTGAGCCTGTTAGACATATGAGTTAGGAGCAGATAAAAGTAAGCTACACTTTATGACAGTGGTATCATCCCCGTTCTTCCATTTATTTTACACTTTAAAATGTGTTCAACTGTAAACAGTGGAGCACTACCTGTACTCAGAGGCATCCCCCACAGAGCTTTGTTAGAGGTGATGGGCTGTACCTGAAGGACTTACTACAAAAACTAAATGGTAGTGGACATTGTGAAGATACTGTTTGTGTGGACAAATTATTTATCAGTTGTCCTTGTTTCCTGACTTTTCCTTAAATTAAAAAGAACAAATAACTAGTTATAGAAAAAAACTCTAATGTATTAAACAAAGTAAGTTTCACCTGAAGATTTAAGTTTTTTTATTTTCTTTTGGTTTTTTTCTTTCAAATTTTATTCATGTTGTACTTTATTGCAACCTCACAGATGCCATTTTGTAGCCATAGGGACTCAACTCCCCAGTTAGATCATGCGTGTTCACAGTGTAATCATGGGACATGTCTGTGTTCCATGTGACTTCATTAGGTCAGCAACCCTGAGCCACGTGCTCTGGGTTGGCCGTGTTCTCTCTCAAATCAGATTGATGTTGTTGACCCTTGCCCAGGACATCCTGCCTTCTTTCATTTACAGCTGGCTTCCTGCCTGGATTGTTTACTTTTATTTGCTGGAGTGAAATCTAAAGCATTACATGTATTTCACTGAATAGTTAGGCTGATTTGAATGCTTAGATGATTTGTTGATGCAGTACAAAGTAAAGTAGCAAGCCACCAATTCCCACCTCCAAGTCAGCCTGAAATTATCTTTCTGTAATATGAAATCACAGATCATAATAATTCTGAATTATAAGCACTTCCATGAGCATGACTGGTACTTGGTTCAAAATAGCATTTTGAAACTCTGCAGACTATTTCAATAACTTCAGACCGCATGTGAGTTTTCAAGTGTTGATATTTTTATGGAGTTTGGTTGCTCTACTAGAGCCACTTAAAACTTTGAAGCCAAATATTTTCTGGTCATGAGAGAAAAAGAAACCAACCCCCACTAAAGAAATTGTTTCTACATTTTCTGTTGTTTGACCTGTGAAATTAAAGCAGCCTAAGAGGATTCCCCCTGAGCAGGTTCACACCACCCCATGTGAAGACCTCAAACTCCTGCACATGCAGTGTGCTGTGAGTGGAGCTGGACACAGCTTAGGTGTGCCAAGGGAGCACTGGGTAAGTGTAATTAAATGCAGACCATGGAAACACCCTAAATAACTTTAGAGGCTTTGTAATAATAGATGGAGTTAGCAGAGATGCCTTAATTTCTCTTCTTGTTGGACTATTATGAACTCAACACAGAGTCTGTATGTATGTTCTAGGTAAATTTTAGGTAATTTTAAAATTCTAGGTAATTTTTCATTATGTGCTTCATTACATAAAGGAAATAAGGAATTGGCAATTACCATTTGTAATTTATGCCCTGCTGTTCATGTTGAGCTGTGAATGTAACACTTAAAGTTTTTCAGAACTGTTTAGCAGCAAGCTTTTCACACGAAAAATAGAAAGATCCACATTGAATACCTAGTAGGCCACATTTGCTTTCCATATTGTGCTGTGCTATTCCCATCAAAGGAGGGAGGTTTTGGTTTTTTATAATTCCATGAAGAACTCCATTTTGGAATTTCTAATTGTTTTCAGAGTAGTAACCCACCTTATTTTGCATTGCTAGTTCAGTCGTTTCTGCTGCCAAAAATAGATCAGCTGTCCTAACAGCCCTTCTTGTCACCTGCTGTAGTTTGAGTTACTTGTCTTGAGAGTTTCTGTTTATGATATTCCAAGTGAAACTTTAGTTTGTTGTGCAGTGATACTAATACTGTCTTGTCACCATTATAAAGCAAAAATTCCTCAACTGATGCAGTTTTCAGTTTGCTTTCCCTTTTTACCATTCACCCTCTTCTCCCCAACATCCTTTTTTAAGTTGAATTGGGATGTTATTATGAGAACTTCTGGTGAATTCTTTAAAAATGCAATCCTTGATGAGATGTCCTGCCACAGTATCAAAAAACCTCAGGCAAGAAACAAGAATCACAGCTGAGGATTTTGTGTTTGGAGTTCTGCAAGGTATCTTTTAATCTTCTTTTCTCTGGCTACCTGCTAAAGCAATCCTGGATTTCCTCAAAGTGGAAGAAGAACTCAAAATAAACTGCAGCACAGAGCAAAAAGGAGAGAATGGTACTTCCCCATTCTTATTATATTATCTACTCATTCATTGTTTGTGTTTGTCATAAACTAGTCAGATAAGCATTTCTTCTCCCCAGCTCTACAGCAGGAATCCTTCAGTGTTTTCAACTTCTTTCCTAGCCAGTCTTTTATCTTTTTTCTTACCAGGTTTATAATTTTACAGCCCATTTACTGTTCTGTTATTTTTTTCCTATGTTGTTATCCTTTTCTCAAAAGAATCACAGGCAGAGCATCTCCTACACTTGGCCAAGTAGTCAGACCAGCTTTATGAGCACTCGGGTTTTAGTAACTTGGTGCTAGGTGCAAACCTTACACCTTTATACATCACGCTTCCTTCTCCTTGTTATCAGCACTGAGGTTTCTTTATCCTTTTGGATAGGCACTCTATGCCATTTGCCTTGAAAGGCAGTGCACATTGTGTTTCTTTTCTTTGCTCAGTGCTGCTGCTTAGTTCATGTGCCAAGTTCCATTGCTGGATGTAGGCACTGAGGGCACTTCACATTGCTCAGTCAGTGTAGGAAGGAAGTACTCTGTAATTAGGTAAGAAGTATTGCCTTGCAAGTCATACCTGAGGACATCAATAAACATTTAATATATGTCCCTTCCTAATTATGTAATATATTTGTTGCTGATGAAAAAGACAAGGGACTATTCATTTTAACAGTACCTTGGGATTAATTTATTTCTAATTCAAGATCTGAAATATCTGTGACTTCGGGATTTTTTTTGATACCATCCAAGGAATAAATGATTGACCTCTTTAAAGTTTCTTAAGTGTTTCAGGCTTTCTTTTACCCCTCAATCCAGTCCATTTCATGTCCTTTCACCAAGTCTGTTAACTGGGCTGCTATCAAGGTGATGTCTTCTCTTGCAGCTATTGTAAATACCTAAGTTGTTTGCCTTTTTTGTCTTGGTTATTGAGAGGGCCTTGAGGTTTGTAGGACAGATTCTTTGCTGATGAGCAGTTTGCTGACCAGTCAGTAAACTATGTCCAAGAGTATAGAATCACAGGCATAAATAAAAATGCTACTCTTTATTTTGTTGTAGTACTTACTTTTACTTTGCCAAATCAGATGTCCATGAATTCAGTTCTTTCTTTCTCAAGCAGTTTGCACAATCCCATGGGAGTATCACTAAGCTAAAGCCATCCACTGATAGCTTTAAATGCAAAAGGCACCTTGGTTGCACCACTAATACTGACTATGCTGACAGGGCTGGTTTTCTTGCTATTTTTTCCAAGGACTGCCAGACGCTTCCTAATTAAAAATAAACAGAGTTATCATTTTCCTTGGTTACTGAAGCTCAGAGGATATAATTCTTGCAGTCATCAAACAGTAATCAACTGTTTTTCCTCTCGTTTTTTTTTTTTAATGTGTATATTATTGATGAAGCAGATAGAGATGTCGCATGACTGAGCTGGAGCAACTGACTAAGCTTTTACCAGCACAGGGAGCCAGTCAGGTATTGTAACTCATGGAGAAGAGAAGTTTGCCTTGTGCTGATGGCCTAAATGCATCTCTGAGCCAGGGGATACCAAGATAGAGGAGCTTGGATTTCACTGGTGAGTGAAACAGATCACATGAGAATTCTGGCACTCTGTCTGTGGCATGCTGGAAGCAAGAGTGCCAGCAGTCACTGAATTGATAGTATCAGCTTCAGCTGTGCAAAGTGGCCTGCACTGATATGTGAGTAGGGGGGTGTAGCAGCTCTGGTAGGCAGCAGTGATACTAAAGAGTTTGCTTAAACCTCAGAAAACTGGTAGTAATAACTGATTATCTTCAGTCTTGAGGAACCACAAACAGCAGAAGTGAAAATGCCAAAGGATTATAATGTTTTTCAAATGCTGAGTGCAGCACTCTGCTGCTTTTATCATCGTAAGTCTGTTCTCAGAGTCAAGGTAGGTGCTCTTTTTCAATAACAGCATGCTAGCCAGTAATGCTGTTAGTTTTTGTTTAGGAGTGTTTGTGTTCATATCATGGTTGGGTACAGTGTGTTTCTCTTCTAAAGAACACCTTTAGAATTCACAGTTGTCTCAGAGAAGCTTAAACAACATACATTTTCATGAGCCTGAAGCCGACTGTCTTTATGTTTAGGCACTAAGTTAAAAAATGCTCTGGTCTGGGACTTGATTAGGAGAATTTAAACAAACCCTCAAGTTTTTAGAATTTAAAACATCAGACTGTTTGGTTCCCTAACTTCTTCCACCAACTTAGTGAAAACAGGCAATTGTGCTCAATAGCCCGGATTTTTTTAAACACTTCAGAAGTTTTTGAATTTTTCCTTATATTTTAGATTTTTTTTTAATTGCAAGATACAGAAAATCATGTACTCATAGGATGGTTTGGGTTGGAAGAAATCTTCAAAGATCATCTAGTCCAATCCTCCTGCCATGGGCAGAGACATCTTTTACTTTATGCAAAAGTGCATTATATGCACTATCTGCACAGGAAAAAACTTTCTAAATGTTTTCTTCCTCACATACAGAAGTGTCTAAGTAACTTGGGAATTGTAGTTGTGTGAGGTACCTAACAATTGGAGCATCTGTGAGCTACCCTTAAATTTTGAATATTTTGATTTATGTCTGAATTGTTCTTTGACTAACACTGTGCTGGCTCTGTAAGTCACTGTGTAAAGTGTACACATTTTCTGGAGCACTTGCAATGAGGAAGGATGTGAAGGTTGCTATCTTCTGGGCTGTTGGTTTTCAAACTTCAATGGAGGCACATAAAAGTTTGGGACCAGCTGCCCCCTTCTCTCTCCTTCAGTGACTTAGCTTTTTAACTGTCTATTTCTGAGCGTGGGGTGTGAGGTTCAATCTTCTGGGCACACTGAAAAAGTGACTGATAGGTTGACTTCTCTTTCTGGCTGGGAAAATGTCAGAAGTTATCATCACACTAGAGTGCTAAAGATGCTCTGTTGTGCTGCAATTGATTTTCAGTCCTTTTCTAAGTATAGGGCTTAATTCTTCTAAAACCTTTTAAATTACATCGAGTTTTATTGTTTGTGGTCAGAACAGTTAGAAAACTTGTTATTGCCCATGCATGCCCTTTGTTTAACTTGGCATGAATTTCTGATACCTAGAATAATGGTGGTGTTGTCATGACAACTTTCCATTTAGTCTCATCCATATAGTCTCTAGAGAAACTGAAACATTAATAGTGTTTGCTGTATGCAGGGTGAAAAATAAAACCTTTTTTGTAGAAACAAATTACAGTCAGGATCTTTTAAAAATAAGGTTCTATTTAAAGAGATTTGCAGCATTTAAAATAGTCTTGAATGCATGTGTTCCAGTATGCACATTTAGCATTAGTTGGATCTGATGAAGTGCTATTTTAAGAAGATTGGATGGTAGGGAACTGGGGTGCATTTGCTGAAGAGAAAGTGGCTGTAGGTGTAGAAACAACTGGTGGTCAAATCAAGTAAGGTCTGAACGGTGTGGATTCAGTGAAATGTCAAAGGGCATAGGATGATATGAAACAAGTTGTCTTTTTTAATTTTTCAGAACATACAATTTAAAGCAAAAATCAGTTTGTGTAATTGCGTGAGGTTAATTCCTGGTTTTAATAGGAATTAGAATTGTAATGAAATACCAGATTGATCATAAATAAAGATGCTGAAGTCCACAAATACCTCTGAGAGATTAGATTTTTTGCTGCATTGAGGTAAATTCATTATGTTGTCCAATTCAATTGAAAATAGTATGTGGCCAAGCTCAGCGTTGCCTTGTTGCATCCCATCAAAGGACAGGAAACAGTACAGCACTTGAGCACTCACATTTTGCTAGGCTTAATTGTAGTGTGTGAAATTAGGATATCAACAGCAGATGTTTGGTTTATTTTTCCATGCATTAATAGAAAATTATCGGTGCAGGACATCTGAACATGGATCAACTCATTCTGCAGTTGTGATGTGTCAGTACCTTTTATGATCCCATTTGTTTTTTATAGCTGTTTATGTCAAGGTCAACTTCTACATTTGAGGAAAATAAAGATAAACTTCAAAGTAAGGGACCTCTGTGCTTAAAAAAAAAAAAAAGAAGAAAAGTTACTAAATTGTGACTTACGACACTTCCAAGCTAAAATATTGTTTTTTAAATTTGCATTTTTTTTAAGAGAATTAAGTTAAAACTAAACCAGTGATAAATGATGACCTAAAAAATGTAGAGGTCTGAATTAATAAAGTTAGCTTTGCCACAAGATGGGGTTTTTAGTACAAATTGATGTGGTTGTCATGATCAGAGGGGGAAAGACCTTGAAGTTCAGGTATTTTCATTCTTAATTCTCTGCTATGATTCACCCTCAGCTGAAGCTGTGCAAAAGGGGAAAACCACTCCAGTTATTGGGACTGCCAAGTTTTAAAACTTCCAGCACGTTGATGTAGCTCATTACTGGGTGATGTACTAATGCTATGAATGTGACATGCGTAAGAAGCCTTTTATAAGAAGCTACTTACTGCAAGTGCCATCTCTTATCTTGGATGAATTGCAAGCACTTTTTATAGATAGTAGATCTTAATTAATATTTCTTCAGTGTGTGATGATCTAAATCTGTTTTACTGGCATCCTCAGGCTTCGTGTATCCAGTTTCAGCATGTATGTGGAGGCAGTTGAATTTAATAACATGTGAGTTGCAAGTCATCACCACCCAGCATTATGGATCTGCCTTTTTAATGTTACATTACTTTTGTTGGAGAGGGACAGATGTGAAAAGACTGACTTCTCAAAAGCATGTAAAATTCTGTATAGCTCCCTGAACTTTGCTTCTCCATTGTTTTGCTGCTGAGTTTGAGGTTTTAGGAGTCTTATACTATAATTTTTTTTTTCAATTTCCCATGGTAGTTTTATAGTTTATCAAACTTTCACTGCAGTGTACCCTCTATCATAAATATGTAGATAGCACAGGGACCATTGGTGCTCTGTAAGCAATTTTTGCTTGATGGGAATAGGAATATTCTTTGGTAGGTATTTTTGCATTTAGCTTCTGGGTAATAACTTTTATATGGTGTGTCTCAGATTAAAACAAACCAAAAAACCCTAAGCATCTACTAAAATCCTTTCAATTTGGTAGTCAGTGAGTGAGAAGATTACAATTTGACTAACTCTCAACTCATGATTTGTCTGGATACACATTCTAGGAATTAGGCTGTCCTCCTAGCTCCTTCTGGATGTGGGTATCTAGAAAACTAAGGATTTGTTATCAGTGTAATGTTGAAGTGGAAAGTGGATGTTGAATCCATTAGAATTAAATTTTCCCTTTACCATTAGACTGAACTTTGTGCTAAAAGACTTTTTATTTTCCTCATCCTAACCAAATATCATACTTGTTAGTTGTTGTGGTTTAAGCTCAACTTGTATCTAAGCACCACCCATCCACCCCTCACTGGAATGGGGAGAACAATCAAAAGTAGACTTCTGGGTTGAGGTAAGAACAGTTAACAATTGAAATAAAGTAAAATATAATAATAATATTAAAGAACCATAATAATAATAGAAAAAAAACTCAAGTGATGCACAGTTCAATTGCTTACCACCCACTGACTGATGCCAGACCCTACCCCAAAACTCCAATCCACCCCACTTCCAGGTAAGTCCCCAGTTTATATATTGGGCATAGTGTTCTGTGGTGTGGAATATCCCTTTGGCCACTTGGGTCACCTGTCCCAGCTGTGCTCCCTCCAAGCTTTTTGTGTGCCTCCTCACTGGCAGAACATGAGACACAAGGAAGTCCTTAACTTAGAACAAACATGACTTAGCAACAATCAAAACATCAGTGTGTTATCACATTGTTCTCATACTGAATCTAAAATACAGCACTGCACTGGCTACTGAGAAGAAATTAACTCTATCCCAGCTGAAACCAGGACATTAGTTATTAAAACTTGGGTGCTTTTTTGTGAATGTCAGGCAGGTTATATTGTTCATAGTGGCAGTCTGAAAACATGCACATGATGGAGTTTATTTAGTTTTAAAGAGCTGTCATAGTCATGGTGAAAGTTTTCCTGGTAATTTGTTATCTTTTCATCAGTAACCTCAGAAGTTGTCACCTGTTACCTAAACAAGATTATGGAAATCTTGTAGCTTCAAAATTGCTGTCCTCCTGCATTAATTCATCTGTCTTAGTAGTTTGAGATTTCTCCTCTGTGTTTTGGGCATGGCAAAAGTTTGTATCTGGTCTGTCTCAACCAACCAATTAAGCCACTCAAAAATAAAAATAAAGTCCTGCAGAAGTTGGCATTCATATATCACCCATTTTGTACCTCCTATTGCATAGCATGGCACCTGCTATAGTCCTGTGTGAACTTTAAGCACTGTGGAAGATTAGAGAACTGCCCTCGTGAAGAGCATTACACTGGTTGTAGTTCAAAATGTCCAAGTTAATCAGAAAATGGATTCCTGTGTTTAGAAACTCCCTTTTGCCAATTAGTTCTTCCTCAAAAAAACTATTCAGAAGTCACTCTGTCCATGTGTTTTTGTCATTTTGCAAGTTCTTGGCCAGTGGTGCTACTTTTCTGTAAGGAGAAAATCAGGACTGACAAGAATGTTTTCCAGCACTGCTGGAAAGTTTGGTTCCATGCTCAGTGCAAGTCTGTTTGGTAGCCAATTAGTAGAGTTATAAGTGAAATGAAATACATTGTATTCATTCTAAATAAAATTAAAGCATATTCTAAATTGATGTAACTGAGTATTTTAAAATGCTTACATTGCTAGTGCCAGATAGGCAGTCTGATTAGGATCATAGGAGCACTGGATTCAAGACTGAAGGAATCTCTGCAGCCAGTGAAGTATATCTTGATCCAGAATTGGAACTTTGATAGTAAAATGTTCATTTTCTGTATGAACAAGTTGATTGCTCTCTCGAGGCTTGGAAGTAGAGGAATTTCATTAATTTTTCACTTTTCCAGATGTTTTTAGCGGCCTGTGTCTGTCCTCCCTCTCTATTCTTTCTTTTTTCACATCTTTGTCTTCACTCTTGTTATTTCCTGTCCCTGTCCCAGCATCCCCTTTGTATTTTCTGTTAACTGATCTTTCTGTTCGGTACATTTATTAAAAGCTTAGGAAAAGTACTAAAAGCTTAGGAAAGGTACTGACTTCACTTTCTCAATCAGATCACACTTATGTTTTCATGAAGCTGTTCTCATTTATCCCTAATAATAATCTCCTTTCTTTTTTTCTTGAAACCTTCAATGCAACAGGAAATCAGGTGGTTCCAAGGCCACCTGTAGGGCTTATTTAAATGTCAGTTGGCAGAACTGTGCAAAGCACCAGGAAGTAATTGAGACTGGATGGAATTGTGGCCACCTTTAGTCTTGTGCCTGGAATGGTCTTTGGCTGCGCTTTGCGAAAGAATAATTTGCCAGAAGGATACACACAGATGATGGGAATTTTTACTGTATCTGAACTGAATGAGGTGATCTAGCATGACAGATTTTGGACCACTTCCAAACAGTGTCTAAAAGTAAGACTATTTCCCTCATAATTCAAGACGCTAAAAAAAAAGAAAACCCCCCACAATCAACCAAACAAAAAACCCAAACCAATAAACCAAACACTTGATCCTTCTAGGGAGGAATTAATTAGTAACCATTGAGATAGGCCATGAAAGTTAGGACACATAAGATGTAACTTTGTGTTTATGTGTAAAGATCTCTGTGATTCTTCTCTCAGGTATTTTCATATTTCATTGGTACATGTACTTCCCTGGAGCTGTTGCAGATGTGAACTGGAGAAAGAATTCACTGCCAGTAGGCAACAGAAATTCAGCGTAATGTAATGTCATAAATTCAGTTAGGATGGCAAAAGAGAGCTTGATATAGCAAGTTCCCTTTGGACAGTGCCAAACACTCACATAAAAGTAACACCTTGGATGCATAAACAACAGAATATTGTGAGAAATTCCCATTAAAATATATTCATTATTTTCATAGCTACAGCATATTATGATAGGTCGAGGCCTCTCCAAATTTGCCTGAAATAAGAGCATATTTTGATGTTTTATTTCCTTAAACATTGATGTTTTCCAGACTTTGGTGTGCTAGACTAGCATTTGCCTATAAAAAATGTAAAATAATATGTAACACCAAGGGTAGCTTGTTACATCTGTAAGCATGGTTTGCTATTCATTTAATGATCCTGAAGTAGAAATCCTTTGTAAAATATAATGAACTTCCATGGGGTCTATTAAAAACACTGAAATAGGTACTGACTGGAATTTTTTCCCTCCTCCTAAACTCTTAGCTCCTTAGGTGATCCATGGGGTATCTAAGTAGGATTGAGAGCTTTTGCTGGATGTTGATAATATTGTATTACTAAATAGGTTTGTCACTATGAAGGTAGTGCAACTTTACAGCACACCATTGCTACCCATTAACTTTGGGTGCTGTTGGGAAATGAGGTGGAAGTCTCTGCATCCCATTGTGTGGATAGGTCACCTTTTCTTTTATAGGAAAGCCCACAGACAGAGCTAGTTACACTGTTCTAAGCTTAAACTCTTCCTTATTTACAGAGTAGTGCTTGCAGAAGCCTATGTCGACAGGGATTTTTGAGCCCTTGCATGATGTGATGTTCAGTTGTGTAGAGATTCTTGCAGGGCCAGAGGCCTTGGGTGTAGAAAGGTATAGGCTGGTATGATTACAGATGGTTTGTCAGTCACAGTTCTGCTTTAAAGGACAGAAGAAATCAGTCTCAGTGAACAAAAAACTGTCCAGGAAGACATGCTATTACTAAACTTGCTTACCTAGCCAGTTTCCCCCTTGTGTATTGTGGGATTTGTGCTAGCCACAGGAGTTCTTTCACTAAGTTCAGAGTTGCATGAAGGTTATTTAAGCATGTTTGCTTCACCTCAGATGTCTGATCTCTGGCAATCAAAGTATACTCCATGTGGTAGACCATGGTGGAGAGGATTTTTAACAAACCAATAATCATGAATGTTAACAATTTAGTTGGTTTGGATTCTTTAAATGATTTTCTTGTTGTACTGTTAGATACAATTCAAGTGCAATATGTGTCTCATTGCATTTATTTGAGAAGTGAAAAATTCATTTAACCACCAGAAGAAATTCTAGGTGTCTGTGCTGTACTTGTAATTGATGTCTATCATCCTGGGTTTTTTAAGATAATTTGTGTCAGCTCCATGGATGAAATTAGTCCATACACAAAGACCTATCATTCTTTTTGATGGCTAAGAATCTAACTCTCCTAAGCAAATTCAGGTACTGCCTGTGTATGCCATAGTTTGTTCCATTTTCAATAGCTTTGTCTACCACTGAGATAGAGGGATGATTTTGGAATGATGGTGACAATTTGTACAGTAGCTTTGAGTTCTTTAAGATCTCTGTTCAGTCAAAAGCATCCTTTAAAACTTTAAATACAATTCACATTAAAGGAATAGTTACTTTCATAAGATCAGCGAAACACGCAAGAGTTTGGTATTCCCTGCAGCTGGATGCTGTTTACACTGGAATGGAGGCTTTAAAAGTTCTCCAACCACTTCATTCTGCAGTCAGGGTTAAAGGGGCTCTTAAAAATCTCCACTCAATTTGTGTGCTCCTCACTCTATCATCAGGTTATGTAAATGCTATAGTACTTGCTATGATTCTGTAAGATGTGGCATTGAAATTACTGTTAATTTTGCAATCAATGTCTGTCGGCTTTAAATGGATACTCAGCCATTTGAGTTGGCAGCGTGTGCCACACTTCCTTCAGCTATGCTGGCCTGATAGGGCACAGGGATTTGGAGTGGAGAGGGGATTTTTGGCTTTACTTGACTATGTTTTGACACTTCAATAAGCTTTTGAACTTCAGTCCTTACCAGTCTTCTGTGATTCTTTCTACATCTGGGAACTTCACCTCTTTGCATTGTATATGGCTTTATGAATGAGCCCTTGCAGTGAAGGTCTTTTTTTGTGGTGTGGTTTCTTCCTGCACAGACTTCTCGTAAAGCCTGAGGAGAGTTAATGGAAGACCTTCATGTACAAAAGCACAAAAGATTTACCCGTTGTTGAAAAGGCTTGTCCATTTTAAACCACATATGTATGGACAAATAATACCCTATATGGTTCACAGAAGGGAAACTGGGGTGAAAAGTGATTCTTTACCAAGTTGTTTTTATCTTTTACCCTTGTTTGTAAGCTACTACATTAATTTGTGTTTGTCTAAGAGAAGCCTTAGTTTTCCCTGAGAAAACCAGAGAGAAGAGGATAATTTATCTCAGAATGTCTCTGGACTCCCAGCATGCTTAAATAGACTTGGCAGCAGGATGCCTCTTCTGGCATTATTCCGCCAAAAATCTGCTGTCTGGTAATGGATTGTAATTCAGTCTGCTTGAAATTGCAGGGAGGATTGTTGAAAGAACTGTTAAACGTGTGCCACCTGCTCCCACGGTTAGGTGCTGTGAGTATTCAGTGTGAAGAAGAAAATGGTGTAGAGAACAGCAGTGTTCATGGAAAGAGCAGGATTGGTGGGCAAGCATTCCCAGTTCTTCTTAAAATAATGAGTGTGTTCCATATTTGCATCAGTGTGTTAGTGAAAGGAACCTGTGAACTTTGGCTCATATACAGAGCTAAGAAAAAAAAAAACAAACCATAATGCACTGGAGCAATGTTGCATTTTATTCTGTGCTTCAGCTGGAAGCCCTCTCTAGCTCCATTTTTTTTTTTATTTTTTTTTTTTTAATGGTGATCTTTCTCTGAAGAGAATGTATACTCTGATTCTTTGATCAGTGTAGAACATGTTTCCAAGCTTTTGAAATTCTTCAACACAACAAAGATGGGCTGGAGTCCCGAACCTTAGAGAATGAAAGGAAGTCCAAAGTACTTCCCTCCACCAAGTGCTTATGGAAGAGTCTGGGGACTCCCTCTAGAGAAGATACTGCACCTTACTTTGTTACCAGCATTGCATCTGTAAAGGCAAGTCAACCAGAGTGGTCCAGCATGAAAGCTGGACTACAGAAGATATGAAAATAGAAGTTGTCTAGAAAATCTTATAGTGGTTGTACAGATCTTCAAACTGATCTCATGGTTTTTGTGCTAAGGGGCAAAGAGCTTTTTTTCCCCTAGGAGGGGAACATCTTGGACATGCAGATTTAGAACAGATGAGGACCACCAGAAGTAAGCACTTTAAGGCTGAAATTGTACTTCGGCAAATTGTTTTTTAGTGCAACAGAAATACTGAACAATTGTGTGTGTCCAAGTTGGCCTGTCTTGATGTATTTGGAATGTTCTTAATTTGAAGGCTTCAAAGGGGGTTGGAGGATAAGAATCTGAATTTAAAATGGAAGTTTAAACAGGAGGAAGAATATTAGAGCAGGGCATTTGAATCCAGCTCCATCTTTGTGGATATAGTTAGAGTTCATATTGGAAAGAGGAAGCAAAAGAAGTGATTTTGTAGGTGTGTCATTACTAGTTTGGTTTACAGGCAGAACACTTTGCTCTGTTCTATGCATGTAGAACAATCACATGTTTATCTCACTGACTGCTGGGTTTTGCAAATACAATCTAGAGAGCAAAGCCAAGCCAGCCTGCTGAAAGCAGCACCTGCATTCCAGTGCAGGTCATGTGATGGAAGTTATAACCCAGGTAAAATGTTAATCACTAAACTTGGCACAGCTGAAGCTTTTAATCTTTTATTGCAGTTTTCTAGGGAGAGGCAGGTTATGGAAAACAGCCCAGAAAAACTGAAGAAGGAGTTAGAGGAGGAACTGCAGCTGAGCAGTGAGGACTTGCGTAGCCATGCCTGGTACCATGGACGTATTCCTCGGCAGGTACGTGGTCTTTGCATTGCCAAATATGCTTTGAGCTTTTATAGACAAACAATTTCACTGAAGTACTACACACATCTCTGATATCTGCATTAATTTAGTAGAAACATAATGCCTATTTGTATGGAAGCTATGGTATCCATTACATCTTTGCATAAAAGGAGGCTGAGGAAGGATTTGGGGCAGACGTTGGTGGAAAACAGAGCTTTTTCAGGATTGTTGAGCACTGAATAAAGGTGGTAATGGAGTTTAATCTTGTTATGAGAATACTGTGCCCACATATTGTTGAGACACACTGACATTAATTTGGTTCAGTAATCTTAACCAAAGTTTGTTTTTTTTCTTGCACTTGAAATGTGGGAAAAAGGAAAAAAAAACGCAACAAAATCTATGCAATAACGTAATTTTGATCCTTACAAAAGCAGTTAAAACCACGTTCAGGCTGTGGTTGGCTCGGGGCTCCAGCACCCGAGCACCTGGAGCTCCCCCTGCGGGCTCTACTCACCCGCACTCGGCACTCGGCTCGGACGTGCGTCGATTTTAGGGCGTGAAAGGATTAACTCGAAACGGAAAAACTAGATTTCTCTGTCACTTCCCAGTCCGTAGTATTCACATGCAGTATTCACAAAGAATAAAAAATGAAAGCTTATGTCACTTAAGGTAATAAGGGCAAATTCTGGGATCTTGTAGTAATGACTTCTAAATTTCAATGTGGCTGTCTGTTGAGATGCTTTAAACTCTAAAATCCTGGGCCACTGCTTTCCCTTCATGCCTTATTTTCTATTAGCAAACCAGAAGAAATATACAGGCAAATGTGGGTCATGCTTCAACCTGCTGACTCCATTTAAGAAGCCACTCCAGATCGCTGTTGTGGGATGAGCTTTCAATTTTAGAATTAGAAACATTATTCTTATACCACACTTGGTGCTTTGCTTTACATTTGCGGCTTTGTCAGCCATCCAAGAGTAGCCAAATTAATTCTTAGGTTTAAGATTATTTTGTTGCAATGTGTTGTTTGACTACTTGTTTTCTGATTCTGAAAGTATTTTTTGTATCATTCTTTTTCCTCAAAGGTAGCAGAAGGCCTAGTTCAGAGAGATGGAGATTTTCTGATTAGGGATTCTCTCTCCAGTCCTGGGAATTTTGTTCTTACCTGTCAGTGGAAAAATACCTCTCAGCATTTTAAAATCAACAAAACAGTTCTAAGACTCAATGAAGCCTACTGCCGTGTTCAGTATCAGTTTGAACTGGAAAGTTTTGACAGTATCCCTGGCTTAGTTAGATACTATGTTGGGAATCGCACACCAATATCAAAGCAGAGTGGAGCCATCATTTTTCAGCCTATCAACAGGACCGTGCCTCTCAGGTGTCTAGAAGAAAAGTATGGTGTACCTCTAGTCCAACAAAAGGAGCCAAGCACCCCTGAAGGAAAAACAGAAACTGCAAAAAGGCTGAGTCTTGGTACATCCAGCATGCAATCCCCGGAGCAGAGCATACCCAAAGGAAATCTTTTGAGGTACTTAATTTTGCTGTCCTTCTGGAAGGAAATGAAGTAACTGTATCAGCCCCTGCTGTAGGTGATGTGAATTTCCACTCTGACTTGAGATGGGAGACTCAGCATGCGGGGTTTGCTGATTTTTAGCAAAGAATCAGAAAATCCACAAAGCGAGAGCAAATATAAACTCTGGAAGCACAGCAACACTACAGCTTGTTCTTCAGTCACTTGGCAATGTGAGTCAAAGGATTAAAATAAAATCTTTTTGCTGCTTCAGAGAAGTCCGTTTTCCTATATTTGACTCGTGAAATAAAAAAGCCAAGTGTGGAATAATGGATCCTAATTTCAGTGTCCAAATTAAATGTTCCATTAGAAAGTCTCAACATTCAAAGAAATACCCTCACAAATGTGCAAGGTGACACATGGTGTAGCCCATGCTGCTACAACAGCATGAAGTTTTTTTTTATTATTATTATAAGCTGCCCAAGTGGAAAGCTGATGATCCTTGCACCGGTTATGATACATTCTGGCAGTCAGGTATGTTTGTTAAGAGTGTTCCATATGTTGATATGTTTTTGTTTGCATTTCTTTTTCCTCCTAGAAACAAAGAAAAAAGTGGGAGCCAGCCATCTAGTTTGGATCATGTTCTGGAGAAAAGATTCCCTTTGAAGGCTCATCAGTCAGAGAGCTACCTGCTAATAGGTATGTTTTGTAATTAAATGTTTCACACACAGAACAGTGTGTGTCCAGGTGGTCTGTTACTCTTCAGAGCAAAGTGAGACTACTGAGTGTTCTGAGTACTGTAAATACAGTTATATTTAATGACCAGTGTAAGTTGTGTTAGCAACTGCTTGCTTTTTAGGTCACTGGAGTGGGATTTTTATTTGCAATGCACCAATTACTTAAGTGCCGTAGAACACAACTCGGCAGAATTCCACACAGAAAAAAATGACAGCTTAAGCTGGCATAAATATCTTTGTGCTTTACAAGAACTGACTTGTTTCAGTCATGTCTTTCTGACAGAAGTCTATTAAGCACAAGGGTTCCATGGAAATTCAGGTAACCGCTTTTTCTCAGGGTAAAGTATGCGGATGTGGTTGTGTTCCTCCCTAGGAGAACAGCACTACCATGGCTCTTGTACTCAGTTCTGCTCCTCTGTCTCCCTCAATCTCTCTACCTTGATCCCTTTTGCTTTTCATTGCTTTTGCTGTCATCTTATTATCATCTTGCTCCAGGAATAAAAGGTGTGCCAGTGCTTGACCAGTTGTTGATTGTGGCTTTTTCCTTCTCATATTCTTCAGAGGTTTAAGCAATTGTTTCCATGCTAACAAACTGTGTATGGAGGCTTGCAATTATGCATCTCGTCCCGTATGGACAAACTGTAGTGTTTGACTTCCAAGGCTGCTAGTTTTTTTGAATACAGTACTGTTAAATTTCATAGGGCCTATTCTGGAAAGACTTCTCATGACAAAGAGAATATCAAGTATTTATTTAGTGAGACTGTACTCTGAGAGAAATGGTTTAACAGTGGGATGGACTAACATTTATGGAGCAAGTTTCTGTCCATCTGTAGTTGAATTGATTATTCCAATCCATGTCTGCAAAAACTTTTCTTTTTGGTACTATAACAACCTGAAGAGTCCTGCTGTGCATTTTCTCATGGGATCCTTTGAGGTGATTCGGGTATCATACTGTTTGTGAATGGGGACAGGCTGTGTTTTGCAGGTTTTGTTTTATGTCTGGAATCAAGTAGTAAAACCCACATGATGCAACTGGCTGCTTTGCTGTAAATACCAGCAAATGCACTGAAAATTGCTGATTGGGAATGTCTGATACAGGGCTCAGTCCTATATTGGATGCAGAGGTTTGCCTGTGCAGCAGGTACAGGATAAGACATAAATACACAAAAGTATGTGGATGTGTCTCTCTAGCTCTTCAAATCAGTTTCACAAAAAGATCAGCATCCCTAAAATTCATTCTTCCCATACCTTATTGCAGGTTCAGGCTTGACTTTGGGAAGTTTTGCTTTTGTCTCAAGTCATTCTCAGAAATGACTCATCTTTTATGTGGTACAGCTGGAAGTTGCTGTTTTTATAGAGTAGATCAGGTTACAAAGAAACCTCCTATTCCAAGCCATGGAGGCCATCCAGCTGTGACAATACAGCCTATGTATGTGGCAGGGACTGGAATTATTGTCAGCATTACCACAGAATAATACTATGGTGCAGCTTTTCCATGTATTTGGGATTTTGGGAGGATCAGCAAGTGAATGGAATTTGCTGGCTAGCTCATTCTTCAAAATATAATTTCATATACATTTTGCCAGCAAATAATTGACATGATCTGACTATATTTTCCTTAGGTAATAGCATTAAGGGATGAATCCTGGGACAGGCATCAGGAGTTGTATATATTTTGGCCTTCTAAAATGCTGTTTCCCCCTGCAGGTTCAAGACATCCATCTCGATTGCCTGAAGCAGATGCAAAGTCCTGTCCAAGCTCTCCTGCATTTAGAACAGGCAGTGAACCATCTCTAAGCCCCACAGTTGTTCATAAACTCACCTCAGAGTCACAAGTGGGGGAAGCTCTTAGAGGATCAGATAGTCAGCTCTGTCCAAAGCCTCCACTTAAACCCAGCAAACCCCTGATGAAGTCTCCAGATTCTCCTTTGGCTTCCCATGGTTCAGAAGGACACTATTGTGAACTAAACCCTGCCAGACATCCTGCAGCAACAAAACAACAGTTATGTCAGAAGAAGAGCTATGTGGAACATCTGACACGAAAGGAGAGGGGACCACACTCATACAGGAACTCTGAAACAAGCTATTTGATCCTCGATGATGATCCTACAATGAACTCTGCAGATCCTTTAGAGGCTTCAACGCAGATGGCTGAAGAAGACAGCATCTTTTCTGCACCAGTTTTTGAGACAGTGTCTAGTTTTAAACCAAATGATTTTGAATCCAAACTACTTCCTCCTGAAAACAAGCCATTGGAAACATCAATGTTAAGAAGAGTTAAGGAGCTTTTCACCAACAATAATCCAAAGATTATAGCACAGCATATTCTTCGAATGGACTGCAAGGTAAAAAAAACAAAAAAAACCAAAAAAACCCAAAAAAACACAAGTTCATGCATTTTATATTGTGCAAGTTTAGACTTTTCAAAGAATTGATTTGAAAAGATTAATTGGTGGATTTGTAGCTAATGTAATGTTTCTATTGCTTGCCAGAATTTTTAGGGTTTGTTTTTTTTCCATTTGAAGAACAGGAATGTTCACAAACTCTTTGGACCAAAGGTTTCTCATCATCCTTGACTTTAGACTCAACTTCTCAGTCTTTTAAATCTCCTATCAGTTGCTGTATCTCTGTGATTCCGCCTTTTTCCTGTATTGCTACATAGGAAGACAGATAGGAAGAGCTATCTGCTGTAAAGCTCTGTGGAAAGAACTGCTCATGACAGGAAATGGCTAGTTAGCATGCATGGGCAGAGGAGACAGATGTCACCTGGTTGCCATATGGCTGGCCATAATATAACATGCTCAGTAGAACTAAATATACTTCTAAAACCAGCTGCTCTGCTAATCTCTGAGTTCTTGTCTTACAGCTGGATTGGTGGTGTAGGGAAATAGCTGTCAGGACTAATGCACTTGTCTCCTATGAGATAACTGTATTGTTAGTGGAATTGCTTAGAAAGATGTAAAAACACAAGACTGTTTTTCACAATGTAGGCTTTGGTCAGCTGACAGGGCTTGGAACTCAGCTTATGGATCAGAAAGACAGGAGAATCATCTAATGAGATGACTTTCTGTAATGAAGGAAATATAAGTGCAGATGAATCTGCACCACTTTACTGGGATGACTGAGTGCTGTACCTGCCACGGAGCAGCTAAGGGAACCAAGTGGTATGGTGGGTATCTAACTCCCAGGCTCTGTCAGGTTTTGGCCGTTTGTTTGTTTGTTTGTTTGTTTGTTTGTTTTTAAAAGCAGTTTGAGAAGCAAAACATGTGGCTACTTACTGGGTAACTCCATTGCAGGCAAAAAAGGAAGTGGGGACAGTGATGCTCCAGAAGGAAGGTGTGTGCAGCGCTCTGCTGGTGCTGCTGCACTGATGGACACCGTGGATCTGAGGAGGGGGCAGTTCCCTGGAGCAGCAGTGCGCTGAGGGTGTGAGTGCCTGCCAGCTGCTGGGTCCTGCTGACAGCAAACACAGCTCCTCTCCTCAGAAGCTGCTGCTACATGAGGTTTCATGCAGATGTGGTGACTCAGCAAAACTCAGTTCCACAACTGCTTGCTGTTTTCAGAAACGGTAGATTAAGACTTCTTTACTCTAGTTCCAGAGTAGTAACAGCATTCTCTAATGTTTTAGTTCCAAAATTCACTTTTTCCCTCCTTCAACCTAGTAACAACTAGAATATCTTTAATAGATCATTAAAGAGTGTTGCTTTAAAGTGTAGGATATGCATGCCTTAGAGAAGTAGGAAGCATTTATGTGTGTGTATATATTATATTCAATTAGCTCATTATTAGACTCCTTATTTTATATACTATAAACTTTGCAATGGAGCCAAGGAGCCAACTGGCCTGCTGGAAGTCTGAAGGCCCATGTAATTAATTAAGAGTCACTGGAAGGTTTTACAGAAACAGACTTTTGGAGAAGAAGCAGTAACTTGCTGGGGCAGGTAGAGAAGTCTATTTGATCTCCATCTCTAAGTGCTTAACCAGTGCCTGCCATTCACTGGCACCTTGTTGCATAGACTGCACTGATAAGAACTGCATGATACGATGAGATTGGCACGTGAATTGGGCCAGAATGAATGCTTTGTACTGAGATCACCGATAAGGCTGAAGTTCTTAGGTCTTCTATGTAGCATCAGTAGTTCAGTTTGCCTTTTAAATAATGACATTTCAAATAAAGAATCACCCAGATGGTCAGTGTTGAGGGGAGTATTTGCCACTGGTATGCCTGTGACAGACTAGCATCAGGGGCTTAATATCACTCCTGTGTGTCTAGAAGTGAAGCAGGTTTCTCTACAGTACTACGTTTTGTACCAGTGAGGCTTGTTGTGCAGCCTAGATTGCTTTCATCTTTCATAACCAAGAAACCCTGCTGATGGGTGTATCAGAAAATTGTAGGCAGATTGGTTTGTAAATGTGACAATAGGTCTTAAAACCAGCAGAAAATCTTACATGATTGCATTAATGTAGTTTTTCTTATTATTAGCATATATAATTGTTATTGCGATAACCAGTAGTTAACACTATATATTTAAAAAGCAAAGACAAATTGATGCGGATGTCAGCTTTCACACACTGACTTCATTAGGCACTCAGCATTCTGTCCTCCTCAAGTCCTTTTTCTAATTCACCTTTATGAGGACCCTGTGGTGTAACCAAAAACATTCTGAGCGGCTGTTTTGTTTCAGAAAGGAAAAAAAAATAAGTGCACACATCTTTAAGGCCAAGAGCAGTGCCAGGCTTAGGGAGCACTGTATTTTCTGCAACTTGCACAGTAATCTCTTTCTGGAAGCAGAGAATGAAGTTTGATAGAGCATTTTGGTCACACCTTTTATGTTTTCTGATGGCTGAGTCATGTAAAATACTTTACTGGCCTCTTTGTGTAAGGCACTGAATGTGTATAAGTTAACTTTCAGTTTTTCTTTGATGCCTGTATTCTGATGTTGCATTTTATGCACTTAGTAGCTCTGTATGGCCTGCACTAACCTCAAGGAGTTCCATGTGGCTGCAGGTTTTTTTGAAGATAGTTTCAAAACTCATGTGCAGTTTTTTGCCCTTAACAGGTGGCAAGGATAATAGAAGTTTCTGAAGATATGAGGAGGAATATGGGAGGGAACTCTGGCCTTGAACTGATAACGTTGCCTTACGGGCATCAGCTGCGCCTTGACCTCATTGAAAGGTAAATGTTCCTGTTACTCATTTCTGGGGCAGATGGCCTGTGCTTCTGCTCTCCTCAAAGAATGCTCTCCTGCCTGTTCCTGAATTCACATGTACAGATTATTTAGTGAGATGGCATGTAACTTCTTTTTGCATAGGAAAAATTCTTTAAGATCATAAGGCAACTCTATGTGTGTAACACAAGGAAAGGGGGGATGGAGTTAAAAGCAGGGTCCTTAGAGCAGCTGAATGTCATCAGCTTTCCTCTACAAGTTCAAGTAAACAAAAATTCAAAAATTCATCAGCAAAGGTTTCTGTAAAACCTCTACGCAAGGGGGAGGTTCTTAACTTGAGGATGTTCTTAACACTGAGGATGTTCTAACCCTTATCTACAATTTTTGCTTTGTATTTTTTCAGTACTTTGATTGCTGAAATCCAGGAGGGAATGTCACAGGATTTGAGTGTGGAGGACAAAGAGAACTGGGGCAATTTTCCTGAAGTTGTTCATTCATTTGTTGCTTGAGTAGGATTTTGTACAGTTAGTAGTATTTTAGGAGAATTTATTAAAGTATTAAAGCCTGTGTGTATATATTCCATATGGATGTCATTATTCAGTTGATGCAACGATGTTGGGCACACCAAGGTAGAAATATACCTTTGAACTGAACTTTGAACACGTTACTAATTTATAACCAGTCATATAAATCGATCCACTTACAGGCATAATACCCTGGCAATAGGAATAGCTGTGGATATCTTGGGTTGCACAGGAAATGTGGAAGATAGAGCAGCAACATTAAACAGGATCATCCAAGTTGCTGTGGAGCTGAAGGATTCACTGGGGGATTTATATGCATTTTCTGCCATTATGAAAGCACTAGAAATGCCACAGGTAAAAATGTTTCTCTTTATGTTTCAAAATGTGAAGTTGCTTGATGGTTTATGTCATTTTATTTAAGCAATTTCTTCAAGACTAGAGACATCAGAAGAGTCTTCATGACTATTCTGTGACTAGCAGTGTCCTTTTCCTGTGGATTGATGTGGAGTCAATAATGTGTACATCTATTCTATTAACAGGTTGCTAGATTAGAACAAACCTGGACTGCTCTAAGACATCATTATACCCAGACTGCCATTATGTATGAAAAACAGCTGAAACCATCTTGTAAAACTTTGCATGAAGGGCAAGATGAGTGGAATAGTGAGTATGAGTGACACTAGTTTGTATTTAGCCTTTTAATGCTTCCACTTCCTTATTCCTGTTTTTCCATAGCTGTGCACTGTATGTTAAAATGACTATGTAAACTTGTATAATGCAGTATGACAATGAAACAGAGGCAAACAGTCCACCAACCAAACATCAGCATTTGTTGGTGTGCCTGTATCCCTGCAGAATATAACATTCTTCCCACACCTACACAATTTTTTCCAGTATTGCCTACAAGACAGCAAAAAATCTCCTTCACAGAATAGTGGCAGATTTTGCTTTTTAGTTGCTCTGCAGGTCTAGACTTTAAAGGGGTGCAAGGAAGAGAGAAACATTTCTCAGAGCATTTTTCCAAGAGAATGAGTAGACAGTGAAAACTTTTTAGCCTCATGGAATTTATTAGAATGACCCCTACTTTGAAAATGTTTAAAATCTTCTTAAATTAGCAAGCTTTATCATGTCTGATATGTTTGTTACTCTCTCTCCAGAGATCATCAGTGCTGCCCAGAACAACAACATAACAGTGCCACTGCTGATGCCTCTCATTACCTTGATGGAGCGTCAAGCTGTTGTTTTTGAAGGCATGGACCTGTGGGAGAGCAGTGACCAGAGCGGTGAAATAATGCTCAAGCACTTGGGCACAGCCCGGCTGATAGCTCAGCACGCGGACACGTATCGCCAGGCTGCAGAGCGGGCGCTGCAAGGTAGGGGGGCTGTGTTAGTTGTGGGACTTAACTCCTGCACTGCAAGTTTGAAAAAATACAGGGAGGGAGAGAAATATAACCATTTCTGCAGGCAGCATGAATATATCAGTGGTGGTATTTAAGGTCAGGCTATAATGACAATTCTAGACCATTAGAAAGGAGCAAAGACAGCCTGTCACAGTGTGTGTCCCTAGAGCCATCTCTGTGCTACCAGAATGTCAAAGATGGAAAAGATTTTCACTGTTTTACTAGCTGGTTAAAATTGTTGTGCTAAAGCTTATTGGGGCAGAATACAGTTTAAAAGCCATTTCTGCACAATAGAAAAAAAAAATTTGCCTGATGGTGGGATTCTTTTTACTTACTAGGCTTCCAGCCAGATGAAGAGCTGAGTGAAATCTTCAAGACAGAATTTCAAATGAGATTGCTCTGGGGCAGCAAAGGAGCACAAGTAAATCAAAGTGAAAGATACGAGAAGTTCAACCAGATTTTAACTGCACTTTCCCGAAAACTGGAACCTCCTCCAGTGAAGCTGGTGGAACAATTAAGTATATAAGACTCTGTAAACACTATTGAAGTCATATACTTGAAATAACCTTAGTATTCTTCTGGCAATTTGATACTGCACAAACTTCTTGCATTTCACAAGATGTTTAGAACTTTTTAACTGCACAATGCACACTTGTTTTAAAACTACTGATTTCTAAACAAATTATTTATTTACTGTGTCACCATGTCATTTAATGATCCCTTTAAACAGCTGGTTATCCCTTTATTTTCCTAGAGTTGCAATGTTTTAATGATGCCAAGGAGTTAAGGACATTGGCATCTT
The DNA here is from genome assembly GCA_013399695.1 of Formicarius rufipectus. Lineage (NCBI taxonomy): Eukaryota > Metazoa > Chordata > Aves > Passeriformes > Formicariidae > Formicarius > Formicarius rufipectus. Next base: position 738,426 of record VXAU01001196.1, on the reverse strand, counting down.
AGTATTAAGATGAAGCAAAAATTGTAAATAAAATGATAGATTAAGTATCTGACGTGGCAGAAAACCTGTTGTATAATATTCCTTTAATGAATATAAAACACTGTAAATAGAATTATTATTTGATGTGTATCTTTATGCAAAATAATTTGCATATTGACAGATCACAGAACTACTGCTAATAGAAATGATCCTTTATCTGTGACCTCAACAGATAGCTCAAATATCACTGTGCCTATGAAAGTAGAAAATGAGTTTGTTTACATGTTGGGACAACTTAATGCTTTTTTTTTTTAAGACAGGGTCTGTAGTACTTTGGCTTCTGCTGGAGCCTGCACAACAATTATGCCTGCCAGGAATGAATGATGAAATGGCAAGAACAAACAATCCAGATAATTAAAATGCTTTCAGACATGAGTAAATGTGGGTGTATGTATATATTAAACTTGTTGCTTCATTTACTGAGGTGATTGATTGACTTTGGTAAGTATTTTTTCTGTTTCCTTGAAGGAAGGCAAAGTATAAGGTGTTAGTACTTTTTATAGGAAATCAGTGTGCACAGTTACAGAAAGAGTATTTTAACAATAAATTCCACTTTGTCACATACAGAATTGGTACAAATTGGTACAACTCAGTAGTTGTACAAATACTTAACTAAGAACCACAGTTAGAGCTGCATGTGCTTTTTGTCAGTAAGCCTATTTCTGGAGTGAAATGTTACTTAGAGCATTTGAAAGTTGAGTATGCTAACAACAAAACCAACACCAAAATCTGTTCCTCCTATCCACTCACAGCAGAGGTTTCCACAACCATAACAAGAGTTTACAGACCTCACACTGGAAGTCTCCCTGTCACACTAAACAGAAGACAAATGGGGAAGATAATTACTTAGACCATGAAAAGATTCTTTTATTCCAGGAAAATATTCTCAACAGAGAACACTATTTTTAAACAAAGCATTTAACATTTAGGAAATCAACATGTGCACAAAAAAGGATTAAAAAATTACTGGAAAATGTCAGATTCTTTAAGACAACTCACATTCAGAATTTTAGAATAAGTGATTTATAACTAGCTGTGCAAGTACAAATGTTTTTCCTATGTTTAATAACCCTCATACAAGTTGCACTATCCATCTTGAAAGCAACCTGCCTCCAAAGGAAGCAAATCCTGGTTTTAAAAAACAAACAGTAGCATGAAAAGAACATTTAGTCTTTTACCAGGAAGTGTTATTACTGACCTGCAAGGCTGTTAGCCAGGCAGACCACAGGCCCTTTAACAGAAAAGACACAGATCACATTTCCTCCTCTTCACAGAATCACAGACTATTCTGAGTTGGAAGGGACACCCCCCCAAAGATCATTGAGTTTTTCTAACTTTAAAATAAAAAAGCACTAATTTTAAAAAAAAGAACAATCAAAAAAACAACCCCAAGCCCAACAACCCCCCCAAAAAAACCCAAACCCAAAAAAACTACCTAAGTAGTTTTGTCAGTATTGAGTAATGTCACATTATTATATAAATAACCCTGTATACAAGCTCCAAAAATCTAAACTTCAGAGTTTAATAGGCCCCATAGTACACTAGGTCAAGCTGTGTAATAGTGGTATACATAATAAAAGGAATAGACCTCTACACAAGTCACTCAGATTCAGTTTTACTGGAAGTACAGTTTCTAATAACACTGAAATGAAATAGAATCCAGCACTGCTGCATCCAAATATTGCTTCAAACCCCAGAAAAACAGGATGTTTCAATTATTATTTTGTAATATGCTGCCAAACAGCAGGTGGCTGGGTTGACAAGCTTTCTTTGATACAACTATCCCTCCCCCCAACATCTCTAGTCTAATTCTCATCACTTTAATCAATCAGACATGATGTATTATTAATAGAACCACAAATGGGAGGCAAGACAACATAAGCAACAGGGGCACTGCAGACAACTATATTTACACGTATAAACATATCCAAATTTCAATTGTTTACAAGTAAAAGTGCACATAGATCATTACGAAGTATCACTCAAATTTCAACTGGTCCATACAATGAAGCATCACCTGGAAATGGACTAGCACTGCAGTAATTAAACTTGGGACTTCATAGTGAAAAACTAAAAGACAATTTCCATAAAAATATTTTTAAAAAATATTAAAAGTCAAATGAAGAGATACACACTTTCAATGTATAAAATTCATGATGCACCATGTATCCAGTAAAGTAGAGCTCTAGAAAACACCTACCGTGGCTACCTCAGCAGCTGCAGCACTGTGAAAAGAGCTGAGACACAAAGCCCTTTGTGGGATACTGTAAGTGGTAGTGTTGGCAAACAACAGATTTTAGGCACTCTAGTTTAAGGCAGCATTTGAATGGCAAGTGGTTGACCTCTGAAAACAGTCATTAGCTCGCAGTGGTGAATCCTCTGGTTGTGTTCCAGGTTTCCAGTGCTCACTACAGGTTACCGAAGGGCTGAAGATGGACCACAGTTCTAGGAGTTTCTCTTGATTGCATTGTAGGCTAGAGCTGAGATGTATTAGTTCCCCAAATTAACAAAAAACATTACGTCTCTTATGCAAAAAATCTGGAATGTAATGATGGTTGCAGTGGTATTGTTATAGCAGCATACATGGATACTGGGATGAAACTCTAGTGCTGAAGATATTTAAAGAAAATGATTTGTTACAAAATAAGAGAAGCAACGATGGCAGAGTGTTACACAGAACATGCCTGACTGTCCTAGGCATGCAGGAGGTTAACGGCGAGCATGGAGGTGGTACAGGCAGACTGATAACTGACATATGGTTCTAAATCACTGCCAATTAAAATGAGTTGGAAAAGAGCATAATTGAGAAAAATCAAAGCACAAGCTAAAATATAGTCTGTGCACCTGGGATAACCTAGGACAATGAAAATAAAGCAATTTTAGGAGCAGTAGCCTTTTTACTCTGGTAATGGAACTCTATTTTCCAGCACAAATTGAAGATTCTGTAATACATCCTTACCTATATATGGAGATGCTAAGATGTTAGTGACTATATGTATGTCTGCATGCATTCATGCAACTAGCTTTTACCCTTGGGCCTCCCAGTCTAGTACCCCTCCCCTCCCCACCCCCACCCCCCAGCAGCTGCATGTAACCTCCTTCAAGATCTCGCCCATTTTCTCAGAAACCCGCTTCAGGAACCTGCAGTCCAAGAGGAAAAAGAAAAGAACAAAGTTACTGAAGGCCTTTAGAAGGTAGAGAAGCGTGCTCAGTTCTAACAGGCCATTCTCAGTGGCTACACATCAGCCCTGTACGAACTCTCAGTAGAAATATGACCTAGAGTTTTCAGATAATCTTTTTTTTTTCTCTCTAATATTCAAGTAGTGCAATGCAGTTTCCAATTCTCAGTAATTTAACAATGAGGAAAATTACTGTACATTTAAGACGTTGGTTTCAAACTAAACCTGATACAATTCAAAGACTTAGCTTACAGGCACAGATTAAGAATATAAAATCATTCCCTTATCAGGAGCAGAGAGAGGTTTCAGTAAGACATTAAGCATTACATGTGGTCTCTTGTTGTTTGTTCAAGGTGTCTAGAGTTAAAACAATGACGTGTCCAATACAGAATATTCTACATTACAAGTACTGAAAAGGAAGGAGATAGGCAGGTCAGCGAACTTTCTGTCCTTCTTAATCATAATGTTTTTTCCTGAGTATTTTTGTTGAACTTTCAGAATCAGAAAACATTTTCCTGTATAAGAAGTGAAAGCTGCCAAGTATTTTCTCAGGAAGGAAATCAATTTTCAGTAACTGAGTTCAGTTAGTTATTAGAGGAAAAAGCCCTCTGTTTTAAGCATATAATTTAAGTCTTAAAAGTGGGAACAGTAAATCTTAGAGATCTTTAAAACTGAAGTATTTTTTCAGTTCTCTATAAAAACAAAGTATTCCACAGAACAAGCATGACTCCCGGTCTTTTTCAGTTTAAGAGTTGAATTAGATTTAATGCTTTGTAAAGCAGGAGCTCTAGATCAGTTAAACAAAGCAGAAGACATTGGTCAAAATTACAGACCAGTAAAAGATGCATAATTTAATGTGGTTGTCTCTGAAAAGAACTATAACAAACTCCCAATGCAAACAACAGATCATTGCTGACTTCTGATATTGTAATTCTTTCCATGAACCTGTGTAACCTACTATTTTCCCTGGGGAATGTACAACTGAAAGCAGCCAGTTTACTGTCAGATATAGGTTACTGCACCTTTGCTGTTTTTCTCTAGCGTTACATCTATATATGATGTTGGCACATAGCCTTCCTCTCCATTATGTCTTCGAGCTCTTGTCCACCCATCTCCTTTGTCCTCCTCAATAATGTATAAAACTTCCCCTTCTTTCATTGCTAGAGTGCCTTCATTATGACCTGGAAAAAACATGAGGCAAAGTCTCAACTTTCACGCAGAATGTCAAGTCAACTTTTTCCCCAGGGCACAGTTTTCAAATTATATATAAACAGGAAGAATGAAAAATCTGTGCAAGACAACATATGGCCAAAGCGACTTACAGAAAAAAATTCAGTCCAATTTGAAAAGCTGAATATTTGCCAATACAAAAGTACTGCTCATGGGTTAAAGTAATTTACAAGTTATTTTCACTCATAAGCAACCGGTTGCTCATACAGTTAATTTACTTTACATCATCTTACCTGTCTTCTCTGTAAAAAACAATCCATGCCTTATAGCCAGGGAATCATAGTGCATGTTGTTAACCTTACCATCAAATGGATATATTGCCTTGCAATGTCCTATAGCTGGTAATGGATCATCATCTTCAAACTCATCATCGAACTCATTTGGGTGAGCGTGTTGCTGTGGTGGGCTGCGAACTTCCTGATTTGCATCATCCGTGTAACTCCCTTCGGGGCTATAACGCAATGATTGGAGCATGAGGACTCTGACCAGTTCTTAGCTCTAGAACTCAGAACATATGTGCATCACAGAAAGGGCAGACCATGGATACCTCTGGGAATTCCTGTTAGCAGATTGTATATGACAGTCAGAGGTGATTTTCTGAAAAGACTTATCTAGCAAAAACTTAGACTGAATTCTGCTACCAAAACAAACATAAATTTGACATACCTGTCTCCGCAGAACACAGAAAAGCAGTGAGCCTTAAACTTCGGAATAAGACAGCTTTAAAAGGCCCTGCTGTTTAAGGAGCAGGTGTTTCACTTAGACTATTTTTATATGTTACCATCATGACATGACCTCTAAAAGTCAGAACCAGTAGTATTTTCCTTTAGAAGGACGCAGATTTTCAGAGGATAAATAACAACCGCCACTTGCTGTAACTACCAGAGAGATGTACTGATTCTAGCACAAGACACAGAAGTAGTAGAGACAGAATAGTGACCTCTCTCGGCCCTGTGTTACAAGGTGGTTGATGTCACTGCTGTGCCGCCTGTCACTTCTGGTTGCCACTTTACCTTCAACTTCAGACAGCCAGGCCTTGGGGAAAAAAAGACAAATACTGCTGTAAAAGAAAACTTGATTGTAAAGCAGCAAATTTAACAACTGCATACAGTTCACAACCACAGAGAGACTGTATTCAGATGTCAAGTCTCATAATTACTTCATGTGAAACAACTTATACTTAGCCAATACTCCATAATAGTCTTAAGGAAAAAAAATAATCTTTGATCACATGAATTTGAGAATAAGTGAATAATAATACATTCTTCTGAACGGCTTACATTATTAATAACATACATCCTTATTCTAGCTAGATCAACAAACTTGAAGATTTGCTAGCCCACAAAAAATTGTATCAGGAGCACTATTTTAACTCAAGTAGTTTTTCTGGGTGCTATGTTTAAAAGCTGCAAGGCAAAGTACAATTGTACCAATCTAAGGAACTCTAATTTTAGAATCTAACCTCATTCTTGTGTATTTCCATTCGAAGACGGTCCATGTTGCTCATAGTCTCAGTTAATTTTGGTTGCAAACTGCTTGGATCACCCATCTGGGGATTTTTCTCATAAACATCCTTCATCTTGATGAGGGCATCTCTAAAAACACACAAAACATGTGACAAAAATTATAAAAATTACACACATCAGTATTGATTCATTAAAGCTAAAGTAATGTGTATGAGATTCTGACCCATGACTAGATTTTAGGCCCAGAGATGAAGAACTACTGGTCCCCACACCTTGTCTAAATTCTTCTCCCATTCTGTCTTCTTAGCACTTTGCCTTCCTTTCTAATGTTGTGCACAGGGACTCCAGATATTGACTCTTCTCTCTCAGTACTGTTTCCAATATTGTTTGTTATCCACAACTTCCTAAATATTAATAATATTCTTCTCTCAAGGCACTAAGTTGCAGTTATCTTGTTTAACAGACCTACGCATTTTTTAAAGGCATGATTTTAGAGTCAATGTCTCCTGTGCAATATTAGGAATAATAAAGCAGAAGAAAGCAATGTTAACAGAACCTACATACAACAAACTATGAACTCTGAAATGTTTTGTAATACCCTGGCCTAGTATAATACTGTCTCCCAACTTCTGAGCACTGTTGGCTTAGGTAGAGGACTTCACAAGAAACAGCCAGTGAAAGAACCATGACAAAGCTTCCGAAAAGTGCGCTCACTTTTGGTCTGTTTCTTTCTGTAGCTCTCTGTTAAGTTCATCGATTCTCTGCTGCAGTTTCTTGCGTCTTTGTTCTGGAGGGAGATGGCTGAAGTCTTCTAGTGCAGGGCCCTGCAAGCAGAAATACTATGAAACAAATTGCACACACATCTGGGCATAAACTGACATATCCACACATGGACAGTGTTCACTGGAAGCAGGATGGACCTTCTTAAAAACTCTACTCGACAAACAGCTCTACAAAAAACCACAACAGGATAAATGCATGTTCTTGCTGCCACTGCAGTCATTCATTCAAGGTTCTTTCTGCCTTCTGTAACAGTTGGCTCAGAGAGGTAATTCAAAATTTGTAGATTTAATCATTTTTCTGAGAAACTGAGTCATGGACCTTCTGTTACATCCACTGCACTTAAGGCAGATTTAGAAAGGACTGAATTCATTACTACCGAATTATTTCACTTAGAACAAAAATCTAAGTGCATATAATGGTATTTATATATAATTGTTTCTTTCTCTGGAGTGCATTCTACGGCAATTTGGATGGTATCGAAAATAAAATACTGTATTTTGGATCTTCATTCCTAAATACTACTACAGTTCTCTTCCAGAAGTTCAGCAATCCTAGAAAACATATTAAGACTTGCAAAGTTCTAATGGATTTTACCTTGAGCAAAACTTGTTCACTGAGCACAGAAAAAGCCATTATAATATAAAAATTTTGACTTAAGTTTTTTAATCTGAATCTAAAGTTGCTCAAATATTCCAGGTCACCTTTCTACTATCAAAAAACCCCAAACAACTTCATTGAGGGGAAAAAACCCTCTTACTTTCCAAACTTTAAAAAAAAACCCAAACCAACCAATTCAAAGACCACCTATTGGTATGAACCCAAACCTGCAAACTTGTGCCAAGATCATAAGCAGGATGGACAGATCTGGGTATGAAATGCATGGGAAGAGACATTTAAGTATCTTGTGAGTTTGCTGTGAAAACCATTCCCCTCAGGGTGACAGACAGTGACAGTGTCAAGAAGAAAATACGGTACATGTCATAATAACAGGAGGTTACGTTACATTTTCTGTGTTCCCAGTTGCCTACAGAAGCTGGTTTTAGCACAAGAAACCTACTTGCCACTATAGTAACCTTCCATGGAGACAAACCAAGTTGGCCAGCGTTTCTTTTGTCAAGAAGAGACTTTACAGAAACTTGACTGTTGAGATTTTTAGAGAAGCAGCCTTAAGTTCAGGTGCCAAGTTTCCAATATCTCCCCCCTTAGGATCATCTTGCCCACCCCCCCCCCACCTCAACTTCTTGGATCTTTTGCACCTATAAAGTCGATCTCACTGCTATTAAGATGGGAATACAGGACACCAAATAGGAGGAAAATCAAGATACAGTGTTTCCAAAATAAAACAGAAGTGTTCCTTTCTGGAAGACAAAAAAACCCAAACAACCTGAAATCCTTTCAGGTGCTTTTACACACTACAAAGAAACAAAAATATAATCGCATTCTCTGTATCATTCTTCCTTACAGGTCAGTTAAAATCAGAGTATCCTAAAAGAAGAATCAGAAGAGCAGGGGCCTTTTTTGTGAATTTTTACTCATTTATTCTGCAAAACAACAATATTGATTACTGTGTCATTTTCATTTAATGTAACAGCTTTCTGTACTTCTAAGTGTAAAGAATCATCTCTCCCCTGCAATTTCATTTTTTTTTCAAAATTCAATATATCTCCTTTACACAAATTCTGTAATCTTTTCATATAATATTCTATGCTGTGTGAACAATTTTCCTGACAAACAGAAATAACCAAGTATTTCCCCGATGACCAACTCGTGACTACTGGTCACCTTTAACACTCCCAAATGACAGATTAAGTTGCAGCCAGATCACAGGTCCCATTGCCTTACGTTAAGCACGGATGATTAAGAAGACTGCGCATGTGAGTGGACAATCTCAAGATGTAATTCAGCACCTGACTTAAAGCAGTTATGATATGGAAACAGTCTCAAAAGGTTACTTTCATGCTATCTTAGTAGAAGTACAGCAGACAGATCAGCACACAGGCTTACCATCTTCACCAACCACTGCACAGTTCATTTGAAAACAGAAAGAAACGGGAAATTATTTACATGCAATGACCAGTTACCAAAATGATTAACGCCTACAAATGTATCTTTAAAATATGACTTAAGGATTGACGTTTTCATTTATAAAAATACATTTTATTATAGGCACAAGAATAGAATTGCTTTAAGAATTACTTATTTTTTAAAAAAATTACTAGTAATAACGGGCACTAACATGAAATTCTAATATTCAACTTCATTAAACTACTTTCGAATTTTAGTGGTTTGAATAATAGGCTAAAGACTTTCTGTTGCAGGAAGAGAAACACACGGAGTCAACACTGCACAAAACAGCAGAATTTGACCATGATGGACTGATCAGCCATAAACAAATAATTTGTTAATCATAGCTCAAAATCCACTACCACCACTTTAAGAAAGGTAATTTTTACAATGGATTTATTTTACTATCACAGTAGATCTAGAAGTAATTCATTTTACTTTCTGAAAACAACAATTGGGTCATTGTTATCTAAAAAATGTTTTTAGTCCAGATAAAGAAATTTCAGACTGTATCCTTAGAAGCAGTAAATAAAAAATGGGTGCCAGGATTTGAATCTTGACTTTAACATTCACAGCATTTTGAAGACCTACTGTGCTTTCAATGATTTGGATAACCCCTTCCAGAGAAACACCAAGCAACTTAGGAGACAGGTATCTCAACCTCACTTACTACCCTCAACAATTGTTAGGACTGTTGATTGGGGCATACACACAACAATAGAATTTCTAGCAATGAGGGAAGTAAAGCACCTTCATAAATGATATTCTGGTAGAAAACTTAATACAGTCCAAGGATTCAATATAGCATAAATAAACTTCCTGTTCCCTTTAGAAAGAACCTTCCAAGAAAACACTATACCACTACACCAGCATACCACTGCTGAGGGTGCATCGATTTATGTCCCAAAGCAGCACTGAGCACAGGTTCTCATGAGCACTAACACTGTCTGGAACAGTCAAGATTTCAAAGGGGAAGCAGCAGCATGTAACAGCAGGACTAATATAAGAAGTTACATTTGCTTACACCTTTTCTCAACAACCTACTCTACAGCTACTGCTTGCTGCTTTTGCTCTACATCATGATAAGAAAATCTACTGCATGAAGCACAGAATGAAGGAAGACTAGTTTTTGATCTCCAGTGCCTCTGAGAGAAACCTTGTGCAGGTCACATTAAACACAATAACCAGTATGTTTACTGTGTGATGTGTGCCAGCTCATGGACAGAGCTCAGCAGAAACAGAAGTAAATTAAATACCATTGTACACAGGCAGACAGGAGAAGGGCTTTAAACTAAAAGAAGATAGATTTAGATTAATATTAGGAAGAAAGTCTTTATTCAAAGGGTGGTGAGGCACCGGCACAGGTTGCTCTGGGAAGCTGTGGATGCCCCATCCCTGGCAGTGTTCAATGCCAGACTGGATGGGGTTTTGAGCAACCTAGTCTAGTGAAAGGTGTCCCTGCCCACAGAGGGGGGTTGGAACCATTCTGTGGTTTGGTAGTTCTGCATGTCAATACCACTTGGACATAACTTTTTGGGGACAAAAATGTGGAAAGCAGTACCATGTGCAAGCAACTATTAAGCAGTAAATCAAGATATATTATAAAGACTGATAAATAAGAAAAAAAATATCTTAGTATTTCTGTATACATTTATGCTGAAAAGACTTCAGAAATACGTGATAATGTGATGCCTATTAAAATCTTGCAAGGAAATGCAAAATATATATGAAAATTAAACGTTCATTGTGAAGATTTTAGAGTTTATTTAATCTTGTGGCATATGTGAGTTAATCTAGATCTGCAGGATACTAGCAATCCTAATTTTAAAGAATACTATTCTACAATTAATTCAATTTTACAATCTGAACAATGTATTTAAAAAAAAATCAAAGATATGGTTCCATTTTCTATTTGCATTCTGTAGTTATTAGGAGATGATCTTTGGCTTGAGTAAGAGGTTCTACAACCACTGGTACTACACGGTGATGATTTGTAAGCCAGATGTCAATACATCCAGTGATCAACAAAACTGAGAGGCAATCAAGACCAGTGATATCTAACCCAGTTAGTTCTCACTAAGTACTAAACAAGACACATTACCTTCATGACCAGACTAAATTACAGTATAAGTGACTCAGAAGGGGAAAGAGGAAAAGCGTCCTCCATATATACTTAAGGACCACAAGAATTTTCTATAAAATGCTGGTGGTAGAAAGGGTATTTCCAAGATATCTAGGCGTTTGAAATTAGGTGCCAGAACATGATTAAAGAAAATAAGTTTTAGTTGTAGCTCATTTCATTTCAGAATGACAAAGGAGCCTCTAAATATTAATTTTGCTGCAATAGAACACTGTTGAACCTTGATCTCCACATTACGTCAACAGTAGTCAACCGTTCTTGATGCAAATGAGGCAGCAAGCCAATATTGTGTTGAAATATAAAAAAAATATTAATTATATATAATCAAATGCATCCAATTATCTCATTATTTGGATCAATAATTATCGTTAAACATACATAAACAATGCTTTTCTGACATAACAGGAAAGTGCTGGTACCTTTATCACTAGTACTACAAATGCTGCTAGGAAACCACTTAGTTCCCTTCTCCTGACTTCCAAAGAAATTCTATTTGCAGAATATGCCACTATAAATTAGTAAATTAATTGGTAAGTGTCGGTAGGTGGCATTTGGTAGCAATATTTTCACTATTTTTACCCAAAAGAACCTAGGACAGACAAAAACAATTAACTAATCAGAAAATGCATTTTAATTGTAATGCTTTAAAAATCAGTATTCCAAAACGTGCAAGAGCCATGGGCTATAGCATTTGACGTACACAAGAAATTTAAATTCTCCCTTCTTAGTTCAGTATCTCATAATTAACTACTATTTCAAGTCAAAGTCAGCAAATAAGACACCTGATCTGCTAGGTGATTTTTGTGGTGACTATATATCCAATGTTAAATTACTGCAAAAATATGTTACATGATGGTAGGAAAACATTTGTGAATGCGAACAACAATGGAGAAAGGTATCAAAAATACATGCTGAGCACCCTCTTTATAACACCTTTCTTTTAGGCATGAGCATTTCAAATGTAACAGAGTACTTCTATTTGGTTTTGCTTTTAATCTGTTGGTAACTTCTGTATAGTATCAAACGAAGTATCCTAGAAGTGACCTTATAGCTGAGCAGTTACTTTTAACCTAGTAAGCCTTATAATGAGGGTGAAGAGCATTCCAAAAGCCACATCACAAACACACTGTTCATAGCCCATCATGCATTTCAACTTGTTATTGAACTTACCCCTCTTTTGAGGCTTCTGAAAGAAGGAATTCTGGGCTTCCCTGTTTTTATGTCACTCATGCAATAATGCACTGGTTCAATGGAGAATATGGGATACTGGGACCCATTAGGAGTACTGGATGTGTATAAACTAGTAGGGGTTAGGGGTGGGGACTGTGGCTAATGTGGAAATAAAGAAAGCAATAAATAAGCCAAATGTTCAAAGTGATTTTAAAATGAAAATTCTGTCTTACAAAAATAAAATTTCCATCCCACACAAAAACAGCTTGTAACGTTCCAGACACATTAATACTATAACTGCATTGGGTTTAAAAGGTTTCTGTCATGAATTAGTCTTAAGTTGCAGGTCGCTGTAGAGAATGAAGGAATATTAAAAAAAGACTTAACACTGTCACAAATCCCTAAGTTCCCTGTCTCTTTTCTTAAAACAAAGTTCTCTATTGCCAATTTAGTTACAGACATTCTGGAAGCTTGTGCATTTCTGCTCCTGCTTCCTCCTGCATATTGAGGTACCCTACTAGGTTAGCCAAAACAGAAATATTAGGTACACCTATGCAGAATGACTAAAACAAAATGTATTCTCAATCTCTGTAGTCAAGCTGGACTGACACAATGCCTGCATGACATTCTTAGTACCATCAGGAGAACTTCCTCCCTTTTTTTTTTTCCTAATTGCTTCTCTCAATTTTTGTCTCTCACACCTCTGCTGCTCCTTCCCAGTTCAATTTTTCTGTTCTATTTCTACTGCTGCACAAGTCATTCCCTTTCCAAAAGACTTTTATGTCAACATCAAAAATAGGTAAATGTTTATCTGGAAGTCAAGACCAGCCATAGTTTCAGCTAAATGAAGGTTCAAGGGCTACCATGAATACCCTAGCTGTAAATAAATCAGCTGCATTAAGCTAATTCAAGAATATATTTTAAAACCTGTGAATAGTATTTGGAACTAAAAATGTATCTTCTGATGTGTATTTTGCTCGCAGCTGCTGCTCCACAGAGCACTCCATCCTCCCCAAAAATAGGTAAAAAAAGGGAACAAAATCTTTCATTTTGTCCAGGTCCTTAAGCAAGAGACACATGTGGTATGTATACATGTATGTATACACGTATGTATACCTGTGATGCTATACAGAAAACAGTAAGGTTGACTCTCTGAACGCCACGTGCAAAGTGAACAAATGGGGGAGAAGAAAGAGTAGGGCAAGTCTTGACAGCTTTCCTCAGCTGTCATCATACTAAGAGACTTCTTGTAACTACAGTAATTGCCACGGTCCAGACTGAAAATCTGGCAGAGATTCACAAACTCTTAGAAAGATGTCATGAGGCCAAATTGGCAATTGTGATCTAATTTTAGAACAGGTTGAATCTCACCCATCTCTGCAGACAAATGCAATAAATATGCTCATATATTAATGCATTTAACCTATTACCATTAATTATACTGTATGAAAAGCAAACAACCAGTTTTCACTTTAACACACAGATGCAGTTACAGAAGATACTAGGGATGGGAAAGAATCAGCTGTATCCTTCCTTTTTATAAAGATCTGCTTTCTTAGAATACCATCAAGTGGAAAATAATTCCTACCACTAACTAGCTCTACAAATAGTTTCCTGTAATAACTGACAGAAACTGGCTTGGACCACTAAAATAACCTCATAGAAATTTGTAGGAATCACTAAAATGGCTCACTGATATGCTCCAATATAAATAAAGACATAGCATAAAATTTAAATATGCTCCATTATTCATTTTTATACAACTAATGAATGTATTCAATTTTTTTCTTGAGCATATAAATAATTTAACCTATTC
>VXAU01001196.1:696697-717052 GCA_013399695.1 Formicarius rufipectus | reverse complement strand
CAAACAAACAAAAAAACCCATACACATTTTACAACAAACCTCATCTTAAACGGTACTTGAGTTACAGCAGAAATACAAGCTGGGAAAGCCTATGTTAAGCCTAGCATGTACTATATGTTGCAATGTTTCTTCAAACACATTTTATAAGAATATGGGGTTTTGTGGATGGAAAAGAAAGAAGAAGAATACTACCTGGAAAGCCCTGTAGTATAGTGGTATCTCCTAAGCTGCCAACTGAGAGGCCTGAGCTTGGGAACGGATACATACATCCCTAGGCTCGGAGGCTGAACTTGCTGCAGAGATGATGTGCTTGGTAGTCTTGAGGGTGGAACATGCCAATCATACCACTCATATGCATCCCGATGGATGTTCTACAGAACAAGTTTGCTATCAGCTCTGGAGACAGCTGCCTGTTTGCCTGCCCACCTCTTGGCTGGAAGTAAGGTGCCACTATGGCTGGCACTAAAAAGGGGGAAGAGGAGGGGCAAAGGGTAGAAAGTGTGTGTGGAAGGGAAGAAAGGAAAAAAAAAAAAAAAAAAAAAAAGGCACCACATTAAATTATACATCTTTCTCTCTTAACTGTGGAATACTGCCATCTCCATAGGCTTGGCTCTTGGGAATTTCAAATGCCACCTTAGCACCAGAAAGCCTAGTCCCTGTGGTCCAGCATCTTTACATAGTTAAAAGAGCTAGAAGAAATCCTACCATGAATTCTCAGGAACTCTCCACAGCATGCGCTCTGGTTGCACCCTGAAACTTGCCCACTTTTACTATTTCCTAAGACTTACCACTAAAGAAAAGAAAGTACTGCGCTTTTATAAATAAACTTTAAAAATGGCTGTGGCCATGGATAGCAAAACAAGGACATCGCTGATAAAGAAAGTTGCTTAGCACAAATTGCTCCTCCACCATTAGACATTCACTTATTTTGTCTCTGCAGTCAAAGCAAATCAGCATTTTAAAAGCACTTCTTGCCTGAAACATGTCAATTTTGTGTACACTCGAGTCTCAGAATACAGATGCACAGCTACATTTGTATTGCCATAAAAATGCACTGGAAAACTCCATTAAACCAAGGAAAAAACCCAAAGCCTAAGGATACACAATTCCCTTTCTTTAGAAAAAAAGAAAAAAGTACTAGACTGTACACAGCTTTCAAAATTTCAGTTACCTAAAGATTAATATGGAAGGGAGCAAGTACAACCTGCCACATTTACTATGTTATTATTAGGAGTAAACAAGTGTTTCATGTTTAAGAGTTACAGTAGAACTACAAGAAGCCAAGCACAATTCTTCCGTTGTCCTAGACAATTAAATACTTTATCTTAGAAAGAAAAACCCATAAAAGGACAGCATATATAATTTTTTTTGTACACAGAACCTGAAATGCACATTTTTACCTGGGCTCCTCATCTTTTGGTGAGCGTTTAGGACAGTACTTCTTAACCAGATTCCTATTAAGGAAGAACGAAAAAAAGACTCTATTTTAGAGTTTCTTTTAAGAAAGCATACATCTAGAAAACTGCATGAACAAATTATTTCTTTTAAATGACTTCAAGGAACAAATCTATTCTGTCATCTTATAAACGTTCTTTAAATAACACAAGGCAGAAATCTACGTCATTTTCAAAATTTTAAGTCACTTTGACCTAGCACAGTATGTAAATATTTTAAAACCTCTACTGCACAGTGACTAGGCATAAAATAACAAGTTCTTTAACATCCTTTTCACACATGCAGAAGCAGCTTGCAGACAAGAACAAAGCAAATGCATGATCAGTGTTTAACACACAGACAGTGCACACTGTATGCTGTACCCATGAGCACAAAACTCCATGCCTGAACTAAGCTTTGAGTGTAGATTCAGGTCGAATGTTTTAACCACAGTATCTCCATATCTTCAGTAAGGACATTTCCAGAACAGAAGAGGGAACACTCTTTTCAGAAAAAAAGATTTTACAGTTTGTCCTACCACCAGGATTGAAATATCAGGTTTTTAGAAACTAAGCGCATCATTAAAAGACTATCCATAGGACCAGCATTTAACAAAAGTATCTCAGTCCAATTTCTGAGAACATTGCCATGATATAATATTCTCATCACAGAATGCAGAAAGAGGAAAGAAGGAGTAAGAGAAGACTCCAGGAGAAAAAAATCTTGTATGCAATGTTGCATACCTCATCCCACAGTGTCTGCCTAACTTACGCTGTTACAAACTATGCACTACTTTACCATTAAAATAAAGGTGATAATTCTGCTTTCATCTAAAATAATCTTGAACAATTTCCCAAATCTACTTATCTGGAAGTCATCTCTCGAGTACAAGGGTACACATAGTGAGATTATGTCCAGCCATGCAGTATATACCAAAATATGAGCAGGGAGTTGGTGTGGAAATAGCAAGCTTAGACCTTCTGGTTGATTCCATACCCTCAGACAACAACCAAAAAAGCAACTACAATAAAACAAGTACTCTTCCTATCAAAATGAACTAAGAAACAGAATAAACACTAAATTTTTTTAATTATCTACACATTTTATAGTCATTTTCTTACTGAAGTTCAAACAAGACTCCCTTCTTGCTATCCTCAGAATCCATTGACTGCTGTAACATCATATTTGGTAGGGATTGAAGGTAGACATTTTGATAGGAAAATGCATAAACCTGAGTAACCAAAATAAAACCCAATAATACTCACTATATAACTTTCCTGTGTTTCATTTTCCCTTACATTTCTGCTTTGCTCCTCAGTGCTTATTAACGAATAGGAAACTCCTAAAATTCACCTTATTATTATTCAGAAAGTGAAATGCATAACACACATACAATGCTGTAACTAAGCAACCATGCACAATCCTTTTCATCAAAGACTTTCAGACTTGTTGAAAATGAGAAAAGCAATGACTTACTAAAAGCCATATAGTTCAAAGAGACAGAAGGGTCACAAATATAGACTATTTACTGATTATAATATAGATTATTATGTTGATTTCTGTTCTGCATTCATTCTTTATTGCAATTGTTTACTACTTCTAGAAAGAAAAGTATTACATCATCCTTTCTCCTACTAAAAGTCAGTTTCATTAGTCAATCCTGTCTACTTTGGGATCAAAGGAAAATACAGTTTTGAGACACCGTGATCAGGATCAATTAAAGTTCAATAACAGCATGAAGTACAATAATCAAAGGCAATAAATATAAAACAACAAGCAAATGCAGAATTTAAAGATCAGAGAAAAAGCCAGTGTTCATGTGAACAATTAAGCATATATGGCTTTCCAAGAACTGAATATCAACACAATAAAAACAGAGAAATTAAATCTTTGAAAGAGCTCAGGTTGACAAACAGGTGGTGTGATCATGGATCTGAACAGTGAAGCATTATTTCCAAGAGGAGCCAGTTGACACTTTTAAGGGGATGTAACATTCTCTAACATTTTTATCTAAATCCATGCCTAATCCTCAGCATTTAAATATGGATATGGACTAGTTTATAAGAAAACTTCACAAGTAATTGCAGACCATTAGAATGGAACCAAATCTACTAGATTAATTGCTCTATGCTTCCTTAGAAAAGTGTAGCTGATGACACTTCAATCCTCTTCGGGAGTGCAATTTAGATGACTATCACCATGATTGGTCTTACAGCTATTTGGAAGCACATTTCAAAAAGGGCTAACCATACTCAATTGTGCTGCTCATGCAATTTTATCAACACCTCTTTTTGGTCTCAGGTCAACACCAGTGAGATAGGAACCTGATTTCTAAGAGAAGTACTACCTCAGTCACATACGCAGAAGTTTCAAAAAGCACTCCAGTTAATAATTTAAAATTACTTAACAGTCATGTACATAAAAGATGTACACAATATTTTACAGATGTGTACAAAAATTGTGTTTATCATTAAAACTTTAAGTTTTTTCCATCAATTAATATAGAACATAAAGAACAAGAGGATCAGTATGGTATAATTTCTATTAAGGCAGCAACTCAGGTACTGTGGTACTCTGTAATCTGCTTATACTAAACCTTATAGCCTCTATATCACACTACAAATGAGTCTGTGAACAAACTTTTTTTACCTTCACAAGTTACTAAAATTGCACTAAGAACTTAAAGGCATTTCATATTCATACACTAAGTAATAGTTTCAATATGGCTCTGACAGCTTCAGTGATTGAGTAGCAGGGTTATGGTCAGGGTGAAAACAATGACAATTAAGTGTACTTAGTTACATCTCACTGGAAAAAGTTTTAACTAAAGCAATGAATCTTAAAAAATTGTAACCTGGAATTTGAGTTTACAAAGGTGAATATCCTTGAAACTGTAAAGAATTCATGTGTGTAGGCTTCCAGAAACATCACTATAAAAAAAAAAATCTGCCACAACCATATTTGGATCATAAGCAACAGAGTAAATTCTCACCTCCAATCAAAGGAGGAGAGATTTGAGAATATGTGGTGATAACCTGTGTCCCCAACTTAAATTTGGGCTTACACCCATTTTCACTAATGTTTCCAAGGTATTGCATATAAAAATACAGAAACTCTGTCTCAGTTTAACTGGGCATATGCATATAATAATACTGTATTTTGAAAAACACCTCTTATACACAACAATATGAAGGAACACGAAAAACAGTTTTCTCAAAGCAGACATCTCCAGAGATCACAATGTACAATTCTAATGGGCACCAAATAGCTCAAGAACAATCATCGTTATTTGGGTTAAACTGACAACAGAGAAGTTGACAATATTCAGCAATTTTATTCCGCATGGTAGTTTCATCTACAACTGCAGGTATAACTTGGATGACTGCCTAACATCACAGACAGAACTCCTCTGTCTGCTTGAGTGTCATAATGTTTCAGACAGGACAAAAAGGGAGTGAACCTCCACAACTGTTCTGTGGGATGCAGAAATAAACAAAGCAGACTTTCACCTCACCCCTTTTAACAAACAATGCTGACCAAAAACAGCATCTGAGAATTCAATTTAAAAATTCAGCCAAGAGCCCAGTACTTAGGCACATTGGAAATCTACTTTTTTCCAATTATAAAATAAAAACAAAGTAAGCAATCATACCATTAAAACAAAATGTGTTAATCTACCATATGCACTGGGATATGTTTGTTCTGATTCACATCCCTGGAACTCAGTAACAGCCTATAGACACTAGTCTATAGTAAGCTTACAGTAAGTGTTCCTCAGGGTAACACAATACATTAGTTGAGACTTATGCTACAGAAAACTTCAGGTTTTCCTTTAAGTTAGCTCAAAGAAAATGAAATTATAATTGCCTTTTTGCAGAATGAAGTATACTGCAAAGACAAGACAAGCTCTCTAGACAGAAGATTTCCCTTTCTTACACTTTTTCTCAGTATCAAAGAATAGCAAGGGATTACTTGTAACCTAAAAACGGCATTTGGACATGATTCTCAAAAGCTATCATTTCTGGAATTACTGAGCAATCATAAACTGCAATAACTGCATACAGTAAGAATATAATGAGTTCACTCAAACAGCTCCTCATATGTTGTAACATATATCACTTATCTCCAGCAAGATCTGGAACACTGCTGCACCTGGGAAAGCCTCATCACTAAGCTGTGACAGTATAAAGAAAATAGTTATGAAAATGCAACGATATAGGCAAAGTGAATGTGAATTTCTGCCAGGACACAGACTGAAAACTGTTATGAAAAATTCACTGAGTTTTCATTGCTGGGTTTAGGTCTATGAGATCCATCAGTGATCTCAACAGAATGTACATGGCCACAATGAAACAGAGAAAAAAAAACACCACACATCACTACCATCATCTCCCTGATTAAACTGGGTTTTTTTTCCTGGTCTCCAACCCAAGTACTGAGAGACACAGAACTACCAAGAGGTGACCACTCACCATACTCTTTATATATCTACTAAACAACAGCATAATTTAATTCAGTTATAAAGTTCATTATGAAGACATTCTCAACACACTGTTTTACAGATTGTATTTCATTACAAAAGTAAAAAACAGTGGTGTACTAGAAATTTCCATCAGAGCTATTAATATCTATCTCACAGGCTTTATCCAACCAGTATTAAAGTTCACCAGAACCACATCCCACATGACATTCTGTCTCAGAACTGCAAGCTGCAGGATGGTTAACTCCTCTGGAGCTAAAAATTTTCCTTGATCTCTACCTACCCTGGGCCTCGTGATTGTTTTACACTGTTAAAAACGGTGAGTGTCCTCAAGAGCAATGATGGCTGAAATCAACTTGTTACCACAGGACAGTTCACTATTAAGCAATCAAGTCTCACCCAAAGAACACATAGGGCAAGAATATCAAAGAGCAGTTTCATGAACTGGTCTACTGGCAGAAAATCAGTCACCCTCTCATATGAGTGCTGGCCAGACCCTCGCTGGCACCAGGCAGAAGTGCATGCATGCACTGTACAACGTGTGTGCAGCAAGACCTGTGCTTCCCAAAACTGTCATACTTACTGCAGACAGACAGTCCCGTCATCTGACAGAAGGAGTACTTGACAAAACTTTCATTTTTGAAAGACACTTCAAGAAAAATCAATAGTTTTACCCCGAGTAAAATGTTGAACAGAGAAAATTTCCCATTTTTAGTCAATAATGTGAAGTAATATTGTGCTGTTTCATCTTGCTAGCTGTAGAATGAACCTTTAAATACAATTAAGCAAAATGGCATTTTTTCAATGAAGAGATCTCAATAGATCTGTGCAAATAAAACACATTTCTATTTTTAAACAGACAACTGAAAACAAATCAAAACTGGGCTGTGAACTGTGCTGTGCATGCCTCCACACTTCCTTTACCTTCTGTAATTCTTCTACACCAACTTTCAGAAAGTGGTATTTATTTCCATCTTTTTAAGAAAAAAAATTCCTTCAGTCAAGTAACAGGTTATTATGCTAGGTGAATATGCACAACTGGATCAAAAGAAACTGAAAACCAAAAAGAAAATGAGCAGCCTAGGCAGAGAACACCCATACCCTCAGCTGTGAACCTCATTACTGTATTTATGAGGAAGGAGTTCTCAACTCTATCTGGTGACAATCTAGTTTGCCAGTGATGAGACAATGGAAGAAACCACAGGAGAGAAGCTGCTATCAGTTTCAGTCTGACAAGAGCTAGGCAGCAGCTTCAGCTGAATCCCCAAAGGAATTCAAGACAGTAAAGATTATGGTGAAGGCCAAGTTCACAGGAGTGTCTTACCTTAAATTCTGTTCTTCAAACACTGAGTGCATCTTTTGGTAAAAGCCAATCCTAATTTATTCTGAAGAAAGTGCTTCCCTGTCATTTCATTGCTGCTACTCTGCTTGTATGATCCCCGAAGGGAAATTCCTACTGGAACTAAAAGGTGTTTCACTTGGCAGCAATACAAAGTAAACTGCAGAGGTATGACAAAGGGTGGCTGGGTTACAGCCTCACCCAAAGTTGAAAGACCAGCTATGGAAAGGGCACACATCAAGAACAGGAAGACCTGTAGCTTTCTCAAGTTCTACTCAATCATTTCAATGAGATTCCTTAACACAACACAGTGTACCTCTTGCCAATTCAACATCAGAAATTAATCAGCAGCAGAGGTTTGAAGATTGTTGAGCAATCACAAACACACACACAAAGGTAGATAAAAATAACAAACTTTACAACAAACATGCTGATAGTTGGTGGAAAAAAAATACTATGGCTTTCCTTGTTCCGAATCTTTAATTTTTAAGACTTAAATCTTTTTTGCTCAAACATCTGAAGGGTGGGATGGAAGAGTGGGAGAGAAAGCAAAAACAAGCAAGTGCACACCCAAAGATAATTTTCTGTTTTGGACCAGTCTGTCATGAAAACATCTAGTGATCTAATTCACTGTGTAAATTAAAAACAGTCATTAATCACAAAATTACATATTTGCCCATCATCTGATACAGAGATTTTAAGTAATTGTTAAGACCCTTTTGAAAACAAAAAACCTTACCTCAGTTGTTTTGCATAGTTTTGCTCAATTTCTATCCTTTCTTTTACAAATTTTGCATATTTCTCCAAGAAGTCAATGCCCCACTGTGTATGCTTGTCCAAGTTATCAAACTGGTCCTGTAAAAAAACAAGGAAACAAAACCACTCAGAATTAGTTAAGAATCACAGCAGCACCAAAAATTACACAGAATTTATTTATGAGTTGTGCTGTGAGGGAGTGTTTGCCACTTGGACAGAAGATATTCAAGCTAAATCAGTTGTGTGTCTATGTACATATACCATCCATACACCAGGTTGCACATGAGGCAAATATCTATCTCTCTGTGTAAAAACAGCTCTAAATGCTTGCATTTTAAGTTGTAAGCAGTCTTTGATCACTTTCACAATGCAAGTATGTTTTTGGTTTTTTTTTTCTTTCCCCTCTCAACATCTTTTATTTCAAAAGTGGATCTTTACCTAATACTGATCTTTGGGTATGTGTGCTGCCTTGGTGGAAAAGAGAGATTTGGAAGTTTTAAAACATGAGAAGTTGTAATTCCATTGGATACCAAAAATTACTGTCATGATTACCCACTGAAAGAAAAATAATATAAATTATAGCTGCATGATTAAATTGGGTGTAGTCCACATATCAAAAACATTAAATCAAAACTACATACACAGTTCATATCAGCTCTAGAGGGAGAGAAAAACAAACCAGTCATTAAGAAAGTTATAGCAAGGCAAGCGCACAAAGAAAAAGAGGAGAAACAATAAAAAATAAACCACACTTCCAAAAAAAGTTGGGGAATTTTTGATACATTAAACATCCTCAAGACCAGTCTTGCACTGTATTCTGTACCGATCAACATGTGGAGGATACACTAATTAGGGAAAGTTGAAAAGTCAAAAAACAAGAGGAAATATGGGGATTAATAATTAGGCAAGAGTGAATAAAGGTACAAAATACAGCCTAGCAAACATTTCAGTCACATGGCATGCTAGTACTGCCAACCAAAAGTATCCATCCTGCCCCACTGTTAGCCTCTGCTCCAGCCTCTGCATCACTCTCTTCACCAAAATCACAACCACTTTGCCTGATCTGTTTTACCAGAGAACCACATAAACAACCAAGAGACAGAAAAGGGGCGAAAAGATGTGATTTTAATGCATTTGGGAAACCATGGCCCGTATCTCATATTATTCTTACGTGTCCTCACCAACCACGTATTTCGACTCCAATATTTCGTCAAATAAAGTGACATTCTTTGTACTGTTTTTAGCAAAGCTGTACATGCACTGTTTGACTGTGTGGAGAAGGAGACAGCTTCCATGTCGCAGTATCAAAATACAGTTGCAAATACGCATGAAAATACATCATCAATCTTGAGAAGTATTTTTTATATTCTGCTCATTTTTGTAAGTACTCCTACAAAATTAACCTAGCATCCAAATGAAGTTTCTAAAAGGTGCTCCTGGCACAGAGTCAACATTTAATACTGCTAAGAACTGACTTCCTTCAGCACACAGCAGAACAAAGCCTTTGCTGTCCTACTTCGGCTCTTTAGTCCACAAGGCTCATTTGCTGTTAAGGTTTCATTAGCATTACCGAACACCACAGTACTTATGTTTCCAAACATGCAACCAAGAGAGGGTGGCTTTCCAAATATTTTATTCAAACAAAAAAGACTCTACTTGTCAAACTTCATTATCTGCTACTAATACAAAATTGAAATAGAAAAGAGTAACATTTGACACGCTATCATGCTTTACTAGAAGAATTTCATCACTGACCAAACAAGAAAAACACTTTTTTCCCCCTCAATTCCTTTTCTTCATCTGATTCTAGAAACAGTATGCTCTGTGCAAAGACAGCTTTGTAGAACTATCCCACAGCTTCACAATTTTTCAAATTCTCTATAAACCCAGTGAATGAAACTCCACAGTAATAAAAATCACCACTGAGATAAATGAGCAGAAGATAAAGGCAACAAATAAGCAGAAATGAATGTTTTTTTTCTAAAGGTTTCCAGAGGTGAGTCACAAATTTATCCACGGTCATTTCAACTTCTCTCCAGAGGCAAACGTGTTTGAGTTCTGGGCTTCATTGAAGCAAAAAGTTTTCTTTTCATACAGGCACATAAGTACTAATCTTCCAGACTACTACAAAGGAAATCAAATTAATGTACTGAGATACAAGACAAGTGATGTCTTAAATGGGAAAAAAAAAAAAGAGCAAAAAGTCAGGCAATACTGTACAGATGAAAAAATGGACCAAATAGTTGCAAAAAAATTTAAGCCTGTAATTTCAAAATAAACATATCAGTGTACTAATCTGGCTAGCTCATTTAAAAAAATGTGAAAAGTGCATTAAGTATAGATCAGCAAAAGGCAATTAAAAAAGCACAGCCTAAAATATCTGGCAATCTACACCTTGACAACGAACTATGTTCTCAACAATATTTCCAGGCAAAAATATATTGCTGTTTGTCTAGTAACTCCCCACACCTCTTAGCAGCTGAGTAGACAATTTTTGTAAAAGAGTTTATTAAAATTGCAGCCGACTATTATTAAACCGATTAAGGTCAGTTAATGGATGGTGGCCCTAAGTAGAGATTGCCCACTCAAAAGCTGCAATGCAGTCCAAACTCCCTGCATGATAAACAAACAAATCTGACACGTGACAAGAAGTCTGTGGTAGGCCAATACAGACTATTCCAAAACAAATGTCACCTCCCTAATTTTTAATTCCAGATTATTTACTGGAGCCACAGATCAGTGTTACAAGTACTTCAGGTTTGCAGTTATAAAGTTATCATGTACTTGCAGATATCAGGAAGATTTACAATAACAGCAGCTGAAGCACCAAAGCAAGGAGTCAAGCTGAATCAAATCTGCAAGGCAGACATAATAGACCCTCCCAAGTTAAACTCTCCCCCTCTTACAGACACTTGTGTTCACCCCAAACAAGCTTCAAGAACCAATAACCAGAAAAACACGGAGAGCTCTTCAAAGGGATAAGCACTGAGGGAATGCTATAGCATAAATACCTAACATTTAGTCTTCCCCTATTTTGCTCTCTGAATTCTTAACATTTACACAGACTGATACAAGGCAATAAATACCATGCCAGTGTTCAGTCTAGAATACCAGGAACCTGGTCTTGTTCAGGGAAAAAAAGACTCAAAATATTTGGCATCAAAAAAGCTCCTCTGCATTTATGGATGGAAATGTTGTACTTCATTATCACTTTATGAAAAGCAAAGAATTTTAACCACAACTTAAACCACACAAACTTAACCATAACTTAACCACACAACTGCAAGTCCACAGTAATCCACGTGAGAAAAAGTGGCTGATTATATAACTTAACACTGATCACAGCAGTTCTCATTTACCCAAATAAAGCCCATGAGGGTTTATCAAATGAACTTGAATTATGGATAAATTTAGATAGGTTAAATTCTGCAAAATATCCTTCCCTCCTACATGAGTAGTACTGAAGAAGACCCAAATCTATTCAGGAAATTAAATACTTTAAGTTACAAAGCATTATAAAGTGATAACTTCACATACAAAGATTTTATAAAACTCTTATGTAATATCTGAATTGTTTCTATGAAATATTATGCAGCTTGTTTTTTATTTTACTTCTTAAAAATAAATATGAAGGCCTTGAATTGAGCTCAAATGAGCCAACATTTTACATGAATAAGGTATCTCCAGGTAAATTCACTTATTTAAAACAAACAAACACAACAAAAAATAAAAAGCCAAACCAACCAAACAAAAACCAACAAACCACACTCGCAGTGTTTGTACCAAGAACTACCTGATGTGGGAACCATAATGAGACATTATCAGTACAGTGTAGTGTATCCTTCCCTATTTGTCTTCAGTATTTTAACTAGAGCATTTTAGACTGATCTACTTCTGACAATAAAGTTCATTTTTTTCAGCTCAAGGATACCTCTTCACTGTCTGTTTTTGGTTTCTAGTTTTGTCTTTATGCATTCTTGGTTCCTTTTCTATCCTAGGACAATAGCTCTTCTGTTTTACTGTCTTAACTGATTATCAGTTCTCTGTATTCCCGCCTGCTTGTTTTTATTATTATCAACTTGGTCTTTTGGTCTTTCTTTTTCCCTTGCAACTGCAATGTGCTTCTTCCTAACAGGCAGACAAAAGCTGCTTCCAGCTAAACAGTGGTTTATTTTTTCCAAAACACCCTGTTACTTTTATGACTAAAAACTAACAAAGCTGTTTCTGTATCAAGAACAAAAAAGAAAGTGTTTTGCTTTTCTGCTTTCTACAAGTTCTGGATTGTAGCTTCCAGACTAATCTGCAAATTATACCTCATTCCCCTCTGAAAACAATCTAGGTACTACAGTTAAGAGAGCAGAAAAAATGTGGCTGTGAGGAAACTTAAAGGCTAAGCATTTTATAGTCTCAAAGATTAATATCAATGAGAAGTTTCAGAGCAGTAACATCAAAGTCATAGCTACACTGGAATTAAAGCAGAGGCCTTCAGATTAATGAGAAAAAAAGAGTTACAGGTCCATGTACATAAATTAAAGAGTACTTCACATTTTAATTTCATATTAAAACAAAAGATCACTATGGACTGTACAGGCATACGCACTGGATACTATGAAGAAAATCTACCAGTCTTTTGGAGACACAAAAAATAATTCCTAAAAAGAACTTCTGAAAACAAGTTTGTAGGTTGAGCTCCAAGACACGGAACTATTCTGCTTGCAAAAAATCAAGATGTGGTGTTAACAGTAAACTATATCACAGCTTGAAATATTTAAGTGGGGAACTGCTAGAAATGCACAGGACTTGACAGGCAAAACGAAAACAACAGGAATTAAAAAAATCAGTTTTAGCTGGACAAAAGACTACTTTGCTCTAAGGAATAAAGAATTAATAAATTCACAGCAGGAACACAGTATGAAAAATCCATTTGCATATTAAGCTTTTGCATATAATCTTAAAATGCAATACCACTGACAACTCTTGATTTTAAAAAATCAATTTCTCTGACTAGAAAAACGTTTGCATGATAAAGTGAGCAAAAACCTCAAAGGCAGTACTGAACCACTGGAGATCCAGCCATGCTGTAACATGAAGTAGACAGCAAGTCAAGTTTCTAAAGCAAAGCTAAAAACGGAGAGCTGCAATTGAAGAAGAGAAATACAAAGTCTGTTGGGTTGTTGTTCAGGTTTTGTTTTTAAAGATGTTCTCAGACCAGCAGCAAAGAAACTGCTTTGGAAACTTCAGATGAAAGTCAAGTCTGGCAAGAGGGCACGTCTTGTTTGACAATTAACAACTTCACATGTGCGACAGACATTTATTTTCCAAGAAAGGACACGGATCTATCACAGAACACGAGTGGAAACACTTGTGACTCCTTCTGGAGCAAGCAGCTAGAATTACAACAGCATCAAGTTCTGCCTCTGGAGATTAGCAGATCAGCTGAAAGACATTAGAGATTACAGCTGTGCACTCCAGTTCACCCACGCCACTGACTGATCAGTTGAACTAAAGATTAGATTTTAAAGCACGAGTTTTCTACCAGTAGAGCAAACTGATTGAAAGAACTCACAGCTGGGACACTGAACACCCACGTTAAGAGAAGAGAGGAAAGGAAAACACTGCCACAGACAGCATCTCAATCCTATTTGTCCTACTAATGGATCACCTCCAGAAGTCCTCAGTTAAACAGGCATGTTCACAAGAACTAAAACAGGGCATTTGTCTCACTGAATCATGATGCAAAATTAAGTAAACTGCCATCCTTTGCAGGTGCACCAATGGGCCTGCTTTCTGCTTCTCTCAGGTGGACCACCTCTGCTGCCTGCCACGGACTGCAGGAGGATGGTTTCCTAAGTGCAGCATCTCTTCCTCCTCAGAAATTTCTACTACCACAGGGCAATAGGCAGAACATGCTTACAGGTCTCCTTCCTCTCTTCTTCCAATCACAGACTCTTCACAGTGTGCTTGTCAAGAAACAGGTTGTTCAATCAGAGAATCATAGAACGGACTTCCTTGTCACCACCACTTGAGAAAAATATAAGCACACACCCATGCTCATATGAAGTATCACCAGAACACAGGCACACAAAATACAGACCAGGAATTCCCATTTTGAAAACCAGACCAGAATCCACTCACTTAGCTTTCAAACAGTCTCTTAATATCACTAAACTTTTAATTGGGAGGAAATTTTTTTAAAACAAATTTAAACATTTTTTCCACATATGCTCTTTATAGATGTTTTTAGAATAGTTAGGTCTTGTCTGCATTTGAAATAAAGCTTAATCCTGAAATACATAATTCTCCACCTAGTTCTACTTTAAGCTTAATTCCCACTTTAACACATAACAGACCATTTTCAAACACCTCTATCCAAGACAATAGCAGATCACAAATCATATATTTTCACGCATTATTGGATTAAAATAGTTGCAACCTTAACACAGGAACAGAATTACATTTGTCTTACATAAGGGAAAAAAAAAAAAAAAAAAAAGGATAAAATTATGTTTATTCCCCCAAACACAAAGAAATCTTATTTTCACCACAGCAAGCCAGAAAACAGGCACTTCCTGAGTCTCCTGGGAATGGCTGAGTGCTATTAACAAACAGGCTGAAGCTGAAATACTGAAGCATTTCAGTCCTAGTTATGTCACTCGGAAAAGCAGACAGGAAGACTAAGTTTAACCCTAACTGAACTAAGTGCAATCTGATAAATCACAGTAAAAAAATGCCAATATTGCTTATACAATGCTTAGAGATGCTGCCGCTCATTTTAAGAAACAGCTGGAGAAAATCCCACCTTTACAGCAACACTGGAATAACGGAGTATAAAGCAATGGGGTTATCTATCAACGAAGCAGCAAAACACTGACTGCATTTGCTGTATGACCAACAGCCATGTGAGGCCGCATGTGAAGCAGAAGTTCTGTACAAAACCAACACAATTACTGCACGACTAACAGTAACCTGCAGAAAATCTTCAAGAGCAAAATATCTGGCTTAGGAAACAATGCTGCAAGACTTTTTATTTTTGAAAAATTGTGTAAAGAATCAATTAGTTCTTCAGTTAGAAAATATTATTACATGGCTTGACACTCAATGCACAAGGTCAGTGTTTTAGTGCATGACTAAGTAACCCAATGGCGAAACTACTGAAAACTTTAAAAACTTTTAAATGCCTACCAATTACAGAAACTTCCACAAAATTATTAAAAATGCATCCAGAGCAATGACTCAGCAAGGAACCCTGACACTCCACAGTTCTTGCACAGGTGACTTAATCTCTTTTTATATTCTGCAGGATGTTTTTTAAAAACTTGTAGAAACAGGAGAGATCTTACCTACTGCCAACTTCTTCAGCAAATGGTTAAGTTCCTGTTTTCCAGACTGTTCCTCCAGTCTGGCAAGCACCTAACAAGCAGAGTATGGTATTTTCCTCTCCCTACACTAACAGAGTGAACAGTGCCCCCAAGACAAGAAGGGAGTGGTACTGAAGTTACAAAGAGAGACAACAGGGGAAAGATAAAGGTTTAGCACATGGAATATTACGGAACACCTAGATGCCCTACATCACAGATTCAGAAAACAAGATCCACTGGCTTTGCTGCTCATTCTCTTGCAATGAACTTGCACTCTCTGCTTGGCAGGACACAGTCATTGCTCCACCCCTTAAACGTACATACACAACTCTGTACAAGCCGTATTACAACATGCACATGGTATCACAATGGACATTACCATGAAATCCGATGCTACACTTGAGAGGCGGCGGGCGTTGGCCGAGTGGCGTAGGCCCCCGCCTGTGGAGCCGGCTCCTCCTCTGAGGACGCCGGTTCGAATCCTGGAGGAACTCGCTGTCACCGTCCGAGCTGCTCGGCCGTGGCAAGATGAACCTCAGGAGTAAAGGGGGTGGGGCCAGTTCTGCGCACACTGTGCCTCACTTAAAAAATCCATTGCGCGGGCTTATCCCAAGATCTTCATTCGCGAAGTCCAGCCAACAACAACCATGAAATCCAGCTTATCCTGCACTATTTAGTGAGTTTTACTAAACTGAAATAGGACATTTAAAATCCATATTAGTTGGCATTCGACTTTGAGGCTATACTATACTAGAGTTCAGAACCACAACAGAGCCATAGCTGGAATGCACTGAAAAGCCAAGATGCCTGTGAATACCAAGTGATTCAAATTTAAAACAAGGAAATACTTACTGCCAGCTGGGGGAAGTGAAAAAGAAGGGAGAGTATCAACTTCTCTGTCATCCAAATATCACTTCCTTGTATTTATCTGCTCAGCTATTAAGTAGACTGTTCTGAGGATACCATTTTAAACTGACCTAAAAACTATAAACTGTTTAACTGGTATGATGCACGAATCCCATGCAGACAAGTGAATTTAGTGTGCTTCACAATTAAAAGATGCATATTTAGGCCTTGTCTCAATAGAATAATTAGAAAGAACCTATTTGGTATTAGTCATATTGTTTATCATTCTGACAATTAGGGCTCACATAGTATAAAATATCTATACAGAATCCAGGCACTGAGTATAAGCTGTAAAACTTCACCATTTCAACACACAGAGAGCAAGATACATCCCTTACAACTTTCCTCATTTATTTAATATGGGTGCACATTGTTTAGAATCTTAAACTCATGTCAACAGTTCATATTTCATGGCATTACTTGTAAACAACTGTAGCAAACAATAAACACACAAAATAAAACTTAGAGCACAGGAATAAAACAAACATATCCTGGTCTTAACTTTCAGTTAATTTCTCCCAATAGGTGTAATTACAATACTCCGCAAACATCCAAGAATTTCCTACTAAAATGCTACATAGTGGACCTCCTTGTAATATGAATTCTTTAGCTTTAGGCACACACAGACAAAATCTCTTATTTAGCATAGCTGTGACAAACTGTTTCAACTACTCTTTGTACTCCTATACATAGGAGCCTACAGTGAATGCAACTAGATTATGAGAAGGTATTTCCTAGTGTTATTATCAGATCACATCAAGCAGATTTAAGATGAAGGCATATACCTTGCACTTGTTGCTATCGGTATTCAAAAGACAGAACTATACTATACAGCTTGTCAATAGGTATTTGCTCTTCTAAAACATTCAAAGTAAGATACCCATACACAGGTATTCTGATCGGCCCTTCAATTTTATTGAACTAAATTAATAGACTTACAGTGTGGCAAAGGCTGCAAATACTAAGAGAGTTAATCCCCACCAACTGATGTGAGCACACTCCCCATTAAATGGGAGCAGACACAGCGCAATATTTCAGAAGATCAGAGATCGTGGGGGACCAATGAGGTAAAACAGTCATAGAGTTGGAAGGGTGTGAACTGATTTGCCATACACTGTTTTGTTTTCTCAACTCAACAGACTAGGGGATTTTTCTGTAAAAAAATCTTACTGTCTCTTTTCGGTATCACCTGTGAATATTTTAGTGTTCAAGAAAAAGACTACAGTAGCCACATATATTTTGCTTCACAAATACCTTGCAACAGTAAATACTTTTCAAACTTGATTATAAAACCACATCCATACACTTAACAGGAAATAAACATGGCAAAAAATTAGAGCCTTCCTGTCTTCTTTGGAACATTATTTCCTATATAAATAACACTCTGGAAGTAAAAAAACCAAAGACACACACAAAAACCCCAACAACAACAGAACAACAAACACCTAAATAAAAAAAAAAAAAAAAATCCTCTATTTGCAATGGCATCCACTGTACTCATTGTTTTTAAAGCAGAATTCATAGTAACATTAACATAACTGAATAAAGAATTTAAAGTAAAACCAGATGGTTACTATTGGCACCTTCAAAACAGTGGAATTTTTCAAGGTTTTGTGATTCAGATAACATTAATATGTAACACAATTCTGCTGTCTATCAGTTTATCTCAGAGTTTTTAAGATATGAGCCTAGAAATGTACAGTAAAGTCTTCCTATATTTCATTACAGGTTTTAGAATCATAACCAGTATTGCAAGAATAAAATTAAAATTATTCATAAATCAAATCATACAAATAGACAGTCTTTCTCCTCCACATCAGAAACGTATTTTTCCTTGCCAAATACCTTCAATTACAAAGGAAACAAAGAGAGTGATGTAATTTAACTCTAAGCATATGCAATTCCATTACAACAGTTACAATTTTTAAAAGGTAAAACAACCCTATTGCAGTGTGTTTGGTCATAGAATATGTATGCACAAAATCTGAGAACAATCTTCAGTGTACTGAAAAAACCCCTTCACAATTTTAAACTCTCATGGCTGGGTTCCTCATTCTTTCCAAAGCATATACAAAGCCCAGGCTCAAACCAGCTCAGTTTCATACTGTTTTTGTAACCCAGCATATGAAAAAGACAACTGGCCCCATAAATACATTCCACACCACTCTAGGAGTTCAGTAATGAAGGCAGGGAAATTTATAGGACAAAAGACACCAGTCATCTATTTTTTTATGCAGAGAATTTATTGGGAAGGAAACTATTATCATCTCTGTGAGTCTCAGAGAAATACTGAATATTTAAAATGTTCAAAAGGCCATTTATCAAATTATATTTGCCAAAATTCTTAGTGTTCTTCTATATCACATACGATATCACAAAACTGTCATGTGAAGGATTAATTTCCCAGATGCTTTAAAAGGCTTCACAAGAAAACTTATTACATTCCAACAAGAGCAGAATGCACACTTTGCATTAAAAAAACCCCACAAGCTTAATTCTGAAGGTAATAGTTGGAGAGATTACACAATACACTTATCACCACATCTGCAATCATCTCTGATTTCTGAATCTGTATACCTTGGAAACAATTCTATTAACTTTTACAACTGTAATGCATAAACTAGTATAAGCTTTTTTGCAATAAAACAGATTTAATAGGTAAACAACTCAAATGGAAACCAGCAGATTCCCAGGAACTGCAGCAGAAAATTGAATAGCAATAAAACTGGGCCACAACACCAGTAACTGCACAACTAGCAAACAAATACTGAGGTGAAATCAAGTATATGAAATCAGGGAGAAGATACTGAATAAAGGTGTTTTTTCCAAGATGTAACTTGGGTTTCCTGATATTAATGTAGGGTAACAGCACACCAAATGTAATTTAAATAAACTGCAGATGAAACAGTAAATGGTTTCCAGCTAGATTAATGCAATTGGATGAGAAATACTTCCTTGTGTGTCAACTGGTATTAAATACATCTTTACTGGAAATGCCTCTTCATATACTGTCCTTAAAAGATAAACACAAACTGCACATTTAACCACTACTTAAAACTTATCTACTATTGTTTCCACTCAAAAAAGTTAAAGTAATGACAGGTGCAGGAAAGTATTCTTCATATGGAAATACTGATTCTGTAAGCTTTCTGAAATACTAACATGGAAGCCTTCAGGAACACTCTTATAGGTGTTGCAGATGTTTTATACCATATTATAGAGATAACCAACACAGTTAATACAAAGCCCAGAAGGAAGCTGCACCCCAAATGACAACCTTACAAATAACTTCATGTAACTCCTTCGTCAGCATTAACTTGCCATGCTCTCTGTTCTTCTCTTCCCTCATGAAACAGAAGTTTATACTACACAGAATACTGTAACTAATGCTGTTGAAGCAAGTGAATTAATTGTAATGCCAAAGAAATAAAAGACTGTGAACAAAAATAACATAAGAAGATAGACTAAACAAACTAAAAATGGAACAATAATTAGGAACTTCTAGCAGATGAACATCAAAAGAAACTTCTTTCACAAAAAAGAAATGCAGATTCTCATGGCAAAAAAAAAAATTGCTTGAGATGTTAAGGTGCCATTTCCTGCTATCAGCTTACTATTAGATAAAGGATTCAACAATAAGTAATGCCTCAAATGCCTTTACTTATGACAGGAATACACAGATTTTTACTTACATTTTTCAAGTGCCCTCATCAGCTCTTTACAAAATATAGTAATATCTTAAAAAATGTATTTCTGACAATGAGGTTAAACTGCATACTACACTACTTTGAGATACTTAAAATCAAATGGAAATCAATGAAAAATTTGCAAAATGTTCTTGAAGAAACGCAGCAAAACTCGCCACCTTCCTTAAGGAACAAAAACCCCATCCCCGTTACACCCCATGAAAGGCATTTTTACCTTGATTGAGAAAGCCTAGGAAGACCCAACATTATGAAAAGTTGTGGTGCCTTCCCAAGAAAATAACAGTCCTAAGTGTCACAGCCAAACAACTGTTAGATTAACTTGGGAGAGAGGGGAGAATGATCCTTTTCCCACAAACGAACACAAGTCAGAAAAAA